>JACXGI010000798.1:41126-74524 GCA_016801175.1 Esox masquinongy
AGATGTGGAGGTGGAGGAGAGATGTGGAGAGGGGAGATGTGGAGGTGGAGGGGAGATGTAGAGGTGGAGGAGAGATGTGGAGGTGGAGGGGAGATGTAGAGGTGGAGGAGAGATGTGGAGAGGGGAGATTTGGAGGTGGAGGGGAGATGTGGAGGTGGAGGGGAGAAGTACAAAGGAGGGGTGAGGGTGAGATGTAGAGGGGAGAGGTGGAGAGGAAAGGTGGAGGGAAATGTATATGGGAGATATAGAGGGGAAAGGTAGAGGGGGAGATGTGGAGGGAAGAGTTGATAAGTTTTTCTCTCTCTCCCTTTCTCTCGTTCTTTCTCTCCTCTCTCTCTCTCTCTCTCTCTCTCTTGTTTGTCTAAATAAAACATGAATGGTTAGTCCAGGTGACAGGGTTTGTTTAACTATGTGTGTAAGCAGCAGATTGGAACGCTCCCCTCACAACATCCCCAGGACGGCTAACAGCACCACATACGCTAACACGGTCTTCTGTCCTCTGCTCCACTTATCAGGTCACAGCCAGGGGCTTCTCTCCACTGCTTCAGTTTGCCTACACAGCCAAGCTGGTTCTGAGCCGAGAGAACATCCATGAAGTGATCCGCTGTGCTGACTTCCTAGGCGTTCACAACCTCGAGGACTCGTGTTTCCGCTTCCTGCAGGCCCAGCTACACAGTGACACCGCTGATCACAACAACGGATTTCTCTGCCACAAGGAACTGCCACCGTCGACACACCCCGACGACCTCATTGCGGAGGAGGATGGAGGCGGAGGCTCAGTGTCCTCTGAGACACCCAAAGTGACGTCATCCTCAGCGACGAGGCGGCGACCCAATCACTCAACCCTCACGCCCCTCACAAGCAGCCTGACCTCTGACATCCCACGATGCCCCAAATACAGGAAGTACCAGAGGGCATGCGCAAAGCACAATGGAGAAAACGATGACGGTGACTCGTCGCGCTGCCATTCCTCAGCTTCTCCGGAAACCTTAGAGACCGGCGGCAGCCGCCAAGTGGGACACCTCTCCCCCTCCAGAATCAAAGAGGAGCCCTGCTCAGGGGGAGAGGAAAGCCCCCCGGGGCTGTCAGAGGACAGCCAGGATGTCCTGGAGATGGAGCTGGAGCCTTCAGAGCGTCCCACTAGGAGAAGCTCTCCCTCCTGCCTGCGCTCCTACCTCCAGCGGGGCGTCGTGGACTTCAGCAACTCAGCCTGCACTCTGCCCACCAGTCCTCTCAACCAGCCGCTACAGACCAGCAGACTCTCACTGGTCCACAACAGAGACACGGAACGGGACAGTGGGTCATCTCAGGGGGGCGGGGTTAGGGAATTCAGGACAGTGTTGCCAGCGGCAGTGGGCTCATCTGTCATGGATATGGAGGGGCTGGCAGGGGGGTTGACCATGAAGCCCCTCCCATCAGATGGAGTCAGCAGACAGGAAGCAGAGTTGGATCGCCGCAGCAGTGTCATCTTCTCCCCAGGGGCGTGTGACCGGCTGGGAACGCCATCTCATTCCTATTCCGACCGGAAGTCCCTGGAAAAAGATATGTTGGAGATCACCTCGAAATCCTTGTGGACAGGTGTTAGTCAGTCTCCCTTTCACCAGACATACTCTCCCCTGCCCTCCTCCACCTCCTCTATCACCCCCAGTGCGGCCCTCCAGGACCTCCTGCCGACCACGGCCTGTCGACCACGGCCCACCACCAGTTGCCCTTTGGCCATAAAGATCTCCCCCCGCTCGCCTCCCTGTGAGCCCCGCACACGCACCTCCAGCTCCTGCTCATCTTTTTCCTACCTGGAGGACGGGGGCAGCGGGGGCTCGCCCTCCAGCCTACCCCAGTTTGAGTTCTCCTCCTCCCCGTGCTCTGGGTCCGGCCTGGCTCGCTGCCTGGTGGGGGAGCAGAGGGAGCATGCTGGGATGGTGGTGGGCCGCACCAAGATCAAGTGTGAACGGGGCTCGTACGGGGCCAACTCCAGTGATGAATCCGGGTCCTTCTCTGAGGGGGACAGTGAATCCGGCCCGGCCAGAGAACCAGGCCCCGAGGTCAGTATACTCTGGCAATACTCCAAACTACATGTGCGTCCCATGCTTTCCGAATACTTTCTTTAGTTTAGTAAAGTAGTGGCCATTTGTGAGATTTCAATTTGACAAAGTGTCACTGGTGCTATTCCTCTCTAAAGCTATAAAGCCATGGGAGTGCCCTTATAAACTTTGACCCTTGTGACTTCCTGGTTGAAAGGCAAGTATGATAAAATAAAGTCCTGGCGCAGATGGCTAGGAGGAAGACTTTCCATCTTCAGTTCTCCCAAATCTGCTGGATGGTGTTGCGATGAGGCCGTAGAAGCGACTGTATATGAATGAATCATTAAGCTTTCAATTTTTTCTAAGCTCTGACCATTTTCCTCACTGAAATCTGAAAATGGTGTGTGCGTTTGTGTGTGCGTCTGTATGCTCATACCAGTTCTCATCGCTGACACACTTGGCTCTGACAGAACGGACACACACCCCAGGATGATCGGTGGCCGGGTGGAAGGTGTTGTGTCCTGTACCCTACCATCTGGCTCACTCCCCTAGTTTAGAGCCTCCTAACTGGGACAGTCCACTATGCAAGCCCCCTGCTGGGAGACAGAGCACCAGGGCCACAACTTGGCCCATATAATACTGGCATACATGTGCACACGCACAGATACACAGACACACGCACACACACACACACACACACACACACACACACACAGACATGCACACAAACGCACACACCAGTTGACACAGATAAGGCCTAGTTTTCAGCGCTGGCCCAGTCAGAGTAGAGCTTAATGAAGTGAATGGGGAAGGCAGTGGGAAACCAGAACAGGGAGAGAGAGATAGACAGGATTTATGACTGTGTCTGAAGCTCACTCTGTCTTCCCAACCTTATTGTGGAACTGGTTTGAGTCAAGGCTATATATAGATGTCTATCCAGTCTATCTGGGGGGGGGGGGGCAGAGAGAGAGAGAGAGAGAGAGAGAGAGAGAGAGAGAGAGAGAGAGCGAAGCCCCCCTCATTCCCTCAAGGTCACATCTGAAACAGAGTCAACTCCCTCAGTCCCCTGCCTTTCCCCAGCTCTTCCACTGAGACACATGTGAGAGTGTCGCCTGGTATGTACCGCCCCATTAAGCACTGAATGTTAGCACTTTCAATTCAGAACATCACACGAGACAACTGTTGATTGTAGTGGGAGTTCCGTGCTGAGAGGTTCCCCAAACGTCAGTTTCAGGACGTCAGTCAATCAGTATGTTACAGCGTACTTTCCATCAGTTCTACGTACATGCATTTTTTTCCTCCTACAGTTGTTGACTACTACAAGGGACTGATTTAGAGCCGCGCTTTAAATATGCGGTGGCGTGACTTGAACAGGCAACAACCGGCTGTAATTGGTAGGAAAACAGTGTCACCTAGTGGGCTGGGTGGGTAAGAAACGTGTTCCTTTCAAATGTGTTTGTCGGTATGTGTCTTTGTCCACGTATGTACAGGGGTGTAGAATTAGGGGGGGATGGGGGGGGGTCATGACCCCCCCAGTATTACAGACAGGTCAATGTGACCCCCCTGGAAAAGAGTGAAAATCCTGGGATACATTGACCCTGACCCCCCCCCCCCCAATATACAATACGATCCTACGCCGTTGCATGTGTCTGTGACACAGGTTCTATCTGGGAGAGTTGCATAAAACGAGCACGTACATTTCCTTTCTGTAACATGAATAAGAATGCTACATTACATAGTGTTGTAATATAACACTTAGACACCTTTTACTGAAAATACTATACAGCATATTTCCAATTCATCTGTGTATTTTCTTATGTGTCTGGCAGGTCAAACTTCCCTTCCCGGTGGATCAGATCACCAATCTTCCACGTAATGACTTCCAGATTATGATAAAGATGCACAAACTGACCTCGGAGCAGCTGGAGTTCATCCACGACATCCGGCGGCGCAGTAAAAACCGTATCGCCGCCCAGCGTTGCCGCAAGAGGAAGCTGGACTGCATCCAGAATCTGGAGGTGGAGATACGCAAACTGGTGCGCCCCCCAATTTAACGTTGACGTTATCACGCCGTGAAACGAGCAACTCTTCACCGTAACATTTCTAGGACTGTCTTCTGTTTTGTTTTTTTTAAAGCCAGTGGGGGTGTGATGGTGTTTGTATTTGTTGATGTGTTTGGGCTCATGCACTTTGTCAGTATGCATTTTACACATGTTTGTGTTCTAACGGTGTAAGGTTTTTGTATTCTCAAGGTACACACAACATTCATGTGTGTGTGTGTGTGTGTGTGTGTGTGTGTGTGTGTGTGTGTGTGCCTTTGCAGGTGCATGAGAAGGAGAAGCTGCTGAGTGAGAGGAACCAGCTGAAGGTGTGTATGGGCGAGCTTTGGCAGAACCTCTCCTACCTCTCCCAGGCTGTGTCGCAGGGGGTGTGCCGGGAGGTGCAGGCGAGCCCTGGGAAGACCCACTCCCTACCCCCCGCTCACACACCCACTGATCCCGCCTCTGCCGCCGACGGCATCTCCGTCACGGCCAGCATCGACCTCACCTCCAGCCCCGGTTCCCCCACCTCGGAGGGCAGCCTGTCCAAGTCCCACTGCGCCTCCGAAAGCCCGGCGGACAGGGGAGCTGGGAGGCAAGCAGGGAGGCGGATCGGCGGGGAGACGGAGGTGCTCGTCGTGGGGCAGGAGGACCTCGAGTCGACCCTGGAGCCTGGAGCGTCTCCAGTCGTGTGTAGCCCCACTGTTTCGGTGGACTTCTGTCAGGAGATGACTGAGAAATGCACAACAGAAGAACAGCCAGTACAGAGCTGTACCTAGCTAGCGACGACCCGACAGCCAGCGACGACCCGACAGCCAGCGACGACCCGACAGCCAGCGACGACCCGACAGCTAGCGACGACCCGACAGCTAGCGACGACCCAACAGCTAGCGACTGTTTGTCTTTTATTGCTATTATGACACA
The DNA here is from genome assembly GCA_016801175.1 of Esox masquinongy. Taxonomy (NCBI): domain Eukaryota; kingdom Metazoa; phylum Chordata; class Actinopteri; order Esociformes; family Esocidae; genus Esox; species Esox masquinongy. The sequence continues at coordinate 46,111 of JACXGI010000798.1, forward strand.
CATCCCTACCTTGACGAACAAAGTTTGAAGTAGATTTGTTATCTGTGTTTTTGAAAGGATGGCACTACAGTGTCTTATCAGCAATACTGTTCAACAGGTTTATGGACTTATCAGTCTCCTCATGGCAAAGCACTGGCAGCTTCCCCTCTCACTCTCTCTCTCACTCTCTCTCACTCTCACTCTCTCCCTCTTTCTCATTATATGTCTCTCTCTATTTATCTCTATCTATTTCTGCCCCACCTGCTCTCTCTCTCTCCCACCCTCCCTCTCTCTCTCTAGTGGGAGGTTAAACTCAGGAATTCCTCTGAATGTTTAATAATGTCTCTGTAAAAAGTTATTTCGTTACAAAGTGTGCGTCTGAAGGGTTCTCCTGTACAGCTGAGAGTTGAATGAACTAGCTCGTATATGCAAAGTTTCCTTCAACTATTATTTCGAATATTTTCTTTCCCCCTGCGTAGATGGTTGATCGTGTACATTCCTCTTTTGCATTTGGCACACAATAATATCTGTGGTGAAAGATAGAAAGAATGAAAGAAAAAAGAAATGCAAGATTCAACATTATGTTTGCTAAAGAGGGAAATGGGAATAAAACTGCATCATTCAGAACCTCTTGGAGGTAACATATGTCATTGACCTTATCAAATGCATTGACATCGGCACTTAGAAATGAAAACCTCCAAGAAAAGTACTTATATTCAACCAATATGTCAAGGATTATCATACTTATCTGAACCATATAGCTCTTTTAGGGGTAGAAATGTCCCATATTTAGTGATAAAGTAGTATTGAGTTCCGAGGTGTTATCCTAAACATTTAGCGTAAATCACATGTGATAAAGTATTGGGATGTAGATTAACGGTGCGACATATTCCTTGCTTGATAACCCATGTAAGTTCTTAAACGCAGGAGTGCAATTTATCCTCTAAACTTGTCCAGTACACCCACTGGTGTATAATCAAGTGGATTGTTGAAAACAAATTCGAAGATATGCTTAAGTAGTTGTTGGTCCATAGTAATGCCAAAATCAGTTCAGTTGTGAAAGGTAGTTCTGTAGCATGTATCAGGCTTAGCTCAGTGGTTTCTTTGTTTTATCTAGGAATGTTCAAATTTCATTTTCTGTGATTTTTTTCCAATTGACATCCTTTCGTTTTTCTCGTAGTATAAAGTACCAATGACAGAACTCCACAGAATGCACTGTTACTCTGAGTACACTGGAATAAACTGATCATCCCACTTGGTTATTTTTTAATTTGAGAAGTAAATATGAACATGTTACCTTATTTATTTTGTCAATGGTTCTATGGGAGGATGTGTTGGCACAAAATGAAGGCCTGGAATCTTCCAGAGTCCTAACATTGATTCTCTTGATTTTTAATAGTTGTTGTTTTTATTGACAGTTTGGATGAAAGACAAGTATTTGTGTGTTACATGATTCACAATGTCCTTATTTAGTATAAATTAAGCTGATGTTTCAAAAGAGGTGAGAGTGTTTACAAATGTCTGTGTTACCTGTTTGTGTTTTTTAAAGATTTTTCCATGACAAGAGACTTTGCGTAATCGGATTGATACGTTTTTAACCGTTTTTCAAGCTGAACATGTATACAATTGCAAGTAAATGTTATGTTCACACAAGATTTTAGCATTTGAAAAGTGCAGCTCCAAGTCTTGCCTTAGAGGTTTCAGAGGCCAAACTCAAGTGAAAGGGAATGGAAGGTGTCAATTAAAAACCATACTGTGGGAAAACAACATTCTGTCTAAAGCATGAAATAAGGTTGATTTGAGTACAAACACATTGTTTACTTTTTGAAGAAAGACACATTGCATTTGTTCTTAATGTGCGTTGATGATGTTATTTTACCACAGTGCAGGTTTGAGTGAATCCCAGCCTAAGTGTATGCAGAGGTAATGCCTCGTTTGAACATTATGGACTTTCACACTTATCTACCTGTAAAATTCTGCATACCTCTCATTTTGGGTCGAGGACTGTGTTGTACTGTAGGATGAAGTTGTATTTGGTGTTTCTATTTTTACATAGTGGTCATTATTATTGTAATAGTAGATTTTTTGGTGGGACATTTTTTATGTGTCATTAAAGGAAACTGCAAGATGACTGTTATTTGCAGATTCAGTTTTGCTTCTCCCTTTTTAATCTTAGAATGTTCAAATTGCCTGAGTTTGTTATATTGTAAATATTGTGTAACTGTTGTTTTTGTTCATTTGATATGCAAATGTTTTGGAGGAAAAAAAACCTTTTTGTCATGACACCATTTCTGTTTATGGATTAAAACAAATAGCATGTGCCAATTCTTTGTGTTTTTTATTTTATTTTGTTTTTATAATAGATATCTAGAATAATAATGCAGCCCAATCAAAGACAATGACAAAAAGTGATTTTCAGTTTTAGTAAATAAGCATTTAATGTCAAAATAAGACTGTATATCAAACAGCTACAGACACCCACGTCCACCAGCGTCACTGTTTCATTTTGAATTTCTGACATAAAAAAAAGTGGAAGCTAAATATTACATTTATAAAAGTGAATGCTAAGCATGTACACATTTCTCCAGGGACGTCATTCCACTCCACATGATTTCGCAGTGCTCACAAACATTCATTTATCCCAATAATTGTACCTTTTCACATTTCAGGCATTACTCTTGATGTGCACAATCCCATCGCTTCTCTGCCACAATCTGCCACATGAAAAGTCACTTGTTTTGGAGATTGTGGACATTTTAAGGTGCTTTGAATTGGAAATAGAATGGGAAACAGCACTCCGACACTCTGCCCACCCGTGGCTCTACCTGGGCTGAAGGCTCTTTCTGTCCCAATCGATGATGTGCCCATGTGTTATTGATATCTCCTGTGTGTGGTTCCACTTGGAGGCAACTCCCGGGTCCTGTTTTTGTTCTGGTCCCCCTTCACTTTTTCATGATAGACGAGATGTCCAAGAAAACACTCTGAAAGAGAGAGACAACAGTTATCTTTACTTTCTTATTGTAAGATTTTATAAAACATATGTATGTATGCACATATATGCATATATATATATTAATATCTATCTATATATATATATTTTTTTTTTGCGGTCTATTACATCTTTACTAGTGAAATCTAGACTTTCTCTCTTTCCTTCCATCTCTCATTCTATCTCTCCCGCTCTCTCTCCCTATCCCTCTCTATCTCTCAATCCCTTCACCTCCCCATATTGAGTCTGATGTCATGCTCATGTGTAGCTGTAACCATGATAGGCTGCTAAAACCGCACGTTACAGGGGGACGATGACTCTCTAAACTAGCCCGTTCAGGGGTGGCCTGTCTTTTGCCTCTACTTGCCATTGACATTCTCCTTCCGGGGGGTGGCATCACGGGCATGTCCCCCATTTCGCCCAGCTCGGACTCAGAGCTCCGTACAGAGTTGCTGCTGCAGTCACTGATGGTGGACATGCTCTCGGAGGGCATGCGAGACATGAAGCTCTGCTTCCTCCCTGGGTTGGGAAAGGGGAAGTCACTTCCCATTGAGTCCCTCCTCTCCTCTGGGTCCGTGTCCCTCAGGGCCAAGCTGGTCCTGTGTGTTGCCATGACGCTTGGTCTGTGCATTGCCATAGGCACAGGTACTTCCATGTGGCCAGGCTGGTGGTGGTCTTGAGGCTGCAAGTGGTGGATCTGCTGGGCCTTCACGTTCCCATGGTCACCATCCCTATTTGCGTCAGTTCCCCCGTAGGCCGGAGGTGCCTGGTCCACTGGGGAGATGGTGTCATTCTCCCGGGCTCCCTGGAGGTGCCGGCTGGGAGACATCCCTTGGCTGGGCTGCCGTTGCTGGACCTGCTGATGGGGCTGGAAGCCGGTGCAGTTGGCCAGGTACTGGCCCGGAGCCACGCTGTTGGGCCTGGACATGTCATGGTTGGGGATGTAGTTGGGGGGTGGGTCCGCGGGGTCTCGATCCGGCTCAGGGGTCCCTTTGAAGGCGGTATGAGTCAGGGGCCCGTTGTGGGTGGACAGGTTCCTCATCACGCACAAGTGCTGTATCGTTGACTTCCTCTTCGGCCTGTAAACCAGGCTGTCATCGTCTGCTTTGCTCTGGTCTCCCCTCAAAGTCTGTTTGATTTTCCTGATGCCCAGGTGGGATATCTCCATGACGTTCAGGAAGAGGGACACCCCGGCGATGACAATCATGAACACCATGAACACGGTTTTCTCTGTGGGCCTGGAGACGTAACAGTCCACACTGTTGGGGCAGGGCGTCCTCTCGCACTTATACAGGGGGTCCAGTCCGATGCCATACAGGATATACTGGCCCATAATGAAGCCCACCTCCACCACGGAGCGTGTTAGGATATGGATGACGTACGTCCGCAGCAGGGACCCTCTCAGCGGAGCCTTCTTCACCTTCCTCTGCTCCTCTAGCTTCTTAAGCTCCTTCTCGATGCGCTTGTGCTCCTCCAACGGCGCCTCCGTCTCCCCCAACTCCGCCTTCAGCTGGATCCTGCGCTGGTGCCTCTCCTTCTCCAGGGCACGCAGGCGGTAGAGTGCGTGGCCCATGTAGACCAGCGAGGGCGAGGACACGAAGATGACCTGCAGGACCCAGAAGCGGATGAGGGAGATGGGGAAGGCCTGGTCGTAGCAGACGGTCTTGCAGCCCGGCTGGTCCGTGTTGCAGATGAACTCGGCCTGCTCGTCGTCCCACACATCCTCCGCCGCCACGCCGAGCACCAGCATGCGGAAGATGAAGAGGATGGTGAGCCAGATCTTGCCCACGATGGTGGAGTGAATGTGAACCTCCTCCAGGATGCTACCCAGCAGGTTCCAGTCCCCCATTGTTTCTGCTCAAGGCTCACTGGTCTCTACCGATACATGTCCACACTCTGGGGAAAGGGAGAGATTTAAAAAATCACGTACTCCCGTTTGACAGTGTCTAGATGCGGTTGAAAGCGTGCAGCGTGTGTCTTCACTGTGCACTGAATGGACAGACGTATTTATGAAGATGAGGGCAGTGGATAGAAAGCCACTAAATGGCAAGAAATTTGAAAAGAAAACAGATCTAAGTTGATGTAAAGTTAGATCTGGTCCTACTATGCTGTATATACTGTTGCGTAAATAGTTCACTATAGGTCTCTGAATCGTATGTGCCACGTATTTTTTTTCCTTTACTGGTTACGTAATCAGAATAAATTTCACTGTGGTCAGTCCTGGCATTTGTTGTATTCCTCTCCTTTACCTTAACTTAGATAAGACATATGCATTATAATTTAACTGCAACATGCAAGAGCAGAATATATATATATATATATATATATATATATATATATATATATATTGTTTTTTTACACAAGTCAATGCATAGTTTCAAAGCAGAAAAAAGCACTTACATATCAATGGTATGGGTACTCTCTCTGCCTCTCAATGCAAATCATGTTTCCCAGTTGCCAAAATCACATGCTTGGTATGGTCACCCCATGGAGAAACCTCAGTCTGAGTCCTTTGCAAAAGCACGTCTCTGCTGGGTTGGCCGGCCAGTCAGTCAGTCCTCCACACAGAGTGTGTCCTGTGTTCTCCTGTGGTGCTGTTCCAGGGTTCACAGGATGTGGTGATTGATCCGCCACCGACGGGAGGGACAATGCCCGATGGCACATCTTGCCAAGCAATTGTTGAGCGCTGCCTGCAACGTCCCGCCCACCCCCCCACCCCCACCCCCCCAACCCCTGGCTTGCTCCCCCAGTGCCAACCGAGCCAGTGCCCTCTAACCTCATCAATACCCACGCTCTGACTGGAGAGGGTATATTTGTGCACACAATGGTTTTTATTTTCCAAAAGGGCCCCCGCTTCCCTTTTCGTCCGTTTAGTGTTTAGTGTTACGCTCATCCTAATTAGGAGCTTAAGACACTAACAGTTTTAGGCAAAGTTATGTAATGGCTCCCATGTTTGATAATCTAATGTATAATCTATAAGGCCAGACACAGTGGTTCAATGAGTCATGTCCCATTTCATAGATAGCGGCATGGGGAATTGTTTTTTTTTGAGTGGGTGTCCTACCCCCCCCCCCAATGGTTTGTCTTTTGAACCAGAACACTATGGTGCCAGAGATACCAATTCAACTGCTGAAAACTGTTGGAATGGCACGGTTATCAAACAAGCTCGCAGGACGTGCCCCAAAAAATGAATACATTTTTTATTATAAATATTTTTTAACATCACTATGTGCCTCTGGAGGTCTACCCTTTTAAATGACAGACATTACTCTAAGCCTCGTTGCAAAATGTGTACGAGACCTGAGCAGGAAATCGGTCAGGGATCCTGGGCCCCAAATGCTGTACTCCGGCTTAGGCTGAAGGATTAGGTTTTATTATGATGAGTTAGTGACGTTTGTGTGACTTAGTTTGGTCTCGATTATATTTCCCATTCCTGAAGGATACTCAGCTCTGCTTCACGAAGTGGAGTTGAGGAGCAATTAGGAATGAGAACAGGGACTGATGTCACAAAATGCTGTTTTTCTCTCAAAGGTTATGCCATTTCTTTAACCAAAGAATAGCCATCATTTCCAATGACATTTTTTGGTTCTGAAAGTTTTTTTTATAAAACGCCGATTGTCTGCGATATCTGAGCAGTGTGCGTCCATTCATCGCTCTGCAACTCTGTGTAAAGTCGAGTTGAGCATCCTCAGCTAGCCATACCAAAGCTAAGTAATAGTACACAACAGTAGTTGAGTTTCTGCTACGGCAGAATAAAAAGACCAGCCCAGCCTCAGGGCTTTAATTAGCTTTCCACTGCACACTGACCGAGTCAATGGAGGATTGATTTGATTTTCCCTTGCAGAAGCTTGGACAGCAAATGCCAGATGTCACATCAGGGACGTTGCATTACATAACCGGGTTCATCTAATGCTTAGCCAGAAGTCCACAGGAGCTGGGCTGTTGTGTATCTGCACTGCAGATCCCCAGGCCTGCAACCGTATGTTTTGATTTGATTAGCTCTATTTCTGTGATTGCGGGTGAAAACCAGTGATTGTTTTCTTTGAGGGAAGCAATATGCATTTAGACATTAGCCCTCATTGTTCTCTCATTGTTGTGGTTATTGAGCCTTACAGAAATGTCATTATATATTTTTGGGCTGGTTGTATTAATAAGTGTTTTAAAATATATATTTCACAATGGAGTGGTGCCCATGATTTGATGGCTTCCGTTCGCAGGCACAGGTTGACCATTCCGAACAAACTTCTACAAGGTGATGGCAACATTGTCATCGTATACTTGCCTACCAGCACAGTGTAGTGGTACTGTAAAAAATAAAGACAACATCCACACATTAACACTGGTTAATTCCACTCAATCTATTCACTTAATCTCCTCTCAAACCTCTGCCTCTATTAAGTTGTGGCTGAAGACCTTGTTTTGTGTGAGCAGTGTTCTCCCCAATGTTGTCAGCAAATGCCCAACTGACAGGATGTGGGCTCACCTGAAAACGAGGAATATCGCTTTCGCGAAGGATATCTAAAGGGCATTTTCGATTTTGTCATCTTCATGAATTTCACATACGGTCCAATCAACGTTCTGACGCTTGGCGCTGTAACGGCGAGGTCGTGTGAGGATGGACTGTGTTGTACCATAGCCGTTCGTCAATACTTTTAGTCCTCACCACGTAATGCACTGTAGCATCACACTGAGTGGTTTATGAAAGGTTAACGATACCCAGGGCCTTGGGGTGGGGGGCTCATTAAACCCTGTAATCAGCTATGGGATCAATAAAGAACACACACACACAGGCAGGCAGCACTCACAGATATATATTTACTGTATAGGAACACATCAAGGAGGAGCCGCAATCACACATTATTCACTAATTGATTACCAGCACAAGATATAAAAAACAAACACTTTGGAATGAGGGAGAACAGATGGAATGAGAGAGAGAGAGGCATGCAGAGAGAGGAACAGGGAGTGAGTGAGAGAGACAGGCAACAAGAAAAAAATAGTGAGTGAGATGGACAAGGCAGAAAGAGAAAAATAGTGAGTGAGAGAGACAGACAGGCAGAAAGAAATGGGGGAGTGAGAGAAAGACACACACAGGCAAAGAGCGCAAGAGAGGGAGACAGAGAGAGAGTGAAACAGAGAGACAGGGAGGGAGGGAGGGAGGGAGGGAGGGAGGGAGGGAGGGAGGGACGGAGAGACATTTAAATATTGGACCCAATATTACTGTCAAAATACACATCATGGAACAAAACACCCAGAGAAATCATAGGATGGGTAATACCAGCATGTGGTCTTTATTGTTTAAAATGGTCTGTTCCTAAAACGATCTGTTCCTAAGGGAAACATTTTGGCAGCTGAGGTATGGAATTCTTAAATCGCCTGTTACCGGGGTGAGGAAAGATAATACTTGACCTGTGTAAATGAGCCAAAACCTTAACTAAATATAAAATGTATCTTCATGGCCTGGGGAACTGATATTGGACGCAATCCAAAACCATGGTTGGCCAGACAAGACAGATTGTAATCATGATGGTCAACATAGATAGATCACTTTCCAATCACCTTCCCCAAATAACATTTTTATTTTGGTTGTTATATTAGATTGGAAACTATTATATTTCTCTGTTGGATATAGTTTTATTTGTTTTGTGTATGTACAGTTCCGGAAAAAATTAAGAGACCACTGCACATTTTTCTTTCCTTTCCAAAAAACAGTCGAAAAGGTAGGTTTTGAGTGAAGAACAGAAGGGTTAAAATTAAGAGACCACTGAAAATTTAACTCTTCTGTTCCTCACTCAAAACTTTCCTTTTCAACTTTTTTGGAAAGGAAAGAAAAAAGTGCAGTGGTCTCTTAATTTTTTCCTAATTTAGGCGACCTAATACAGTGGTCCCCTAATTTTTTCCGGAGCTGTATGTATATATGATAAGTGTAAGTAGTTGTATAGAATATACTATACTGTTCAATATGTTTATTTTGTGTTACTGAATTACTATAGATATCTTTTTATATCTACTATTCTTTTTGTGATTTTTATATCAAGTATTCATGTTGTTGTTTTTGCTGCTGTTTTTGTAATGTTTTTTATGTGTATCACTTTACTTTGGCAACACTGACAAGCCATTCATACCATTAGCAGATATTGAATTTGAGAGAGACAGAGAGAGAGAGAGGTGAAAGATGGAGAGTGAGTGTGAGAGATGTAGAGTGTGAGAAAGAAAAGAGTGAGATGGAGTGTGAAAGTGAGCGGGGGAGGTGCAGTAATTAAATCATTACAGATATGGTCAGGTTATTATAGATCCATAGCTTCTGTACAGTAGGATCTAATTTACTGCTAACTGGCACGTGCTCTGTGCTCTGGCACGAGATAACAGCCTTCAGGCTTCAGTTGTTTGTCCGCTGGATGGCTGGGTGGCGGGTTGGTGGGGGCTGTTCCTGTAGTAACACTCACAACTCATATTGTCAACCACAGTTGGCGTCTACTCTCCGTGCTCCCATCGGCCCTGAGAGGTTCCAACTCCTCCTCCTGACTGATGATTGGCTGCCGGAATTCAGCTCTGTCCTCCTCTGCCCTGAGTTCTGCCTGCGCCGCTGGTACCCCTGGGTTTGTCTACCAGCATGGTGGCTGCCATGATCCCTTACCTAAACTTAACTGTGGTATTTTTGTAGGCTCTGCATTAACTCTTCCCGAGGCAGCAGTGACTTTTCTTTAACTCTTAAATAACTATAACACCTTCAAATTCAACAAGGTGATGGTGTTGATGCATTGTGGATATTGTTTATTATTTTATTTTTTGACTGGTTATCTTAGCCTTGTGTTTATAAGGAATTATCAGAAACGGCAAAACTGTAGGTTAAGACGATGATACCACCCCGACATAGATAGTGCTTGACTATCTGGGCCCATGGTTGTAGCACAGGGACTGCAGTTGAAAATTAGCCAGCTTGCTAAAACTGTCTGTGTAAAGATATATTATTTCATATTATGGGTTGCTGAAGTGATACACCTTTTTTATAAAAGCAAACATAATAATAAATTGGGATCAAATGTGACAGTTTTCCACTGTGGTGACTGATCCTGGCAATGCTGTGAAGCTTTGAACGTAGCTAGATGCATTCAAAATATATTTAAAATTCCCTTCATCTACTCTCGTGGTTGTAACAAAGCAAAAAGTGGTTTAAAATGGAGCATGTGTGTAAGCTCTTTCCCTTTGTGAAACATGAAAACACTACCAGGCCAGAGGGCATAGCTGTCATTTCAAGACACAAAGCCCGTTAATAAACCAAATTACCTTATTTGATTTTTTGGTTAATCCATTAACACTCATTTTTATTAGATTTTCTATCCTGTTGCAATTTTTATGCTAAAGTGGTTCTGAATGTGATGTTTTGGTATTCATTTTCCCATACTTTGGACACTTATGAGTTATGTTCTGTCCTCTAGGGAGGGTCTTGTTCAGGTACCTGGACCTGGTGGGGATGGTGGTGATGACCCTGGTGGGAATGGTGGTGATAACCCGTGTGGTGATGACCCTGGTGGGGATGGTGGTGATGATCCTGGTGGGGATGTTGGTGATGACACTGGTGGGCATGGTGGTGATGACCCTGGTGGGGATGGTGGTGATGATCCTAGTGGGGATGGTGGTGATGACCCTGGTGGTGATGACCCTGGTGGGGATGGTTGTGATGATCCTGGTGGGGATGGTGGTGATGACCCTGGTGGTGATGACCCTGGTGGGGATCGTGGTGATGATCCTGGTAGGGATGGTGGTGATGACCCTGGTGGGGATCGTGGTGATGATCCTGGTGGGGATGGTGATGATGACCCTGGTGGGGATGATCATGGTGGGGATGGTGGTGATGACCCTGGTCCACAACAGGTTTTGTCGATGCTTTTGGCGAACCCCCACAGTGTTGACATCTCTTTAAAATGCCTGCTCTACCGATTTTCAACTGTCATTTTTGTGCCTACTATGGTGACCATGGGGAATGAGATAACAGTGTGTCGAAACAGTGGAGCCTAAGAAGTGGCTTCAACTTTCAAGGTCGGCAGCAGGTGCGCAAATAATCCTCTTCTAATTCCGAGAGGGAGTCCAGTTTGAATAGGTACACTTTTTTATCAAGGTTAGGGAAATGAGTGTAAATCCTACTCAAAATGTAGTGGGAAGATAGTTATTGTCATTTTATAGGGAAAACATGCGTTTTTCAATTTAAATGCCAGAATATGATGACTGATTTTAAATATGTTAATGAGCAATTGGTTTCATGAAGACACCAGCTGTGGTACAAGACGTTTGAAACACACCTCCTGCTGGTGACACTCCTGAAGGTCACGTGATTCTCATGCAGTTTTGGCTGCTGCCGTTAGATGTCAGTAGAGATTAGGAGCCGTAAGAATGGAGCCTGTTTATTGCTGTTGATCATAGAGATGGAAAGAGGTCTGATCTGTGTAGGGTGGCAATTGTGGCGTCTGAGCAAGCGTGGGTTGGTACAGTCGAGGCCAGCTTTAAAGGCCAACAGCGTTTAATTACGACAAAGAAGCAAAGCGTGAGACCCAATTGAGCAGAAAATGTGTTGTCTCCAGCAGGATTTATATTTTTTATTATTTTCTTTTGCAATTAACAATATAGTTGCATTACAAAAATAAAACAACTATTTAACAATTAAGAATGAGTGGCCCTCATGTACAACACAAAATATGAGGAAAGGAGACAAATATGTCCACACAATGACAATTGCAATAAAAGCTCAAACAATAAAAATACCCGTACCAGTCACATGTGTCTACCAATAAATTAACCGCTGTATTCTCTTAACAGTTCTGGAAGAAAAGGTTAACAGTTATCACAAAAGGTATTAGTTTCATCATTTCTTTTATTCATCAGTCTTTCACCTGAGTTTGTTTCTTGACGACCGGGCAACCATCCTCCCAAACCATCGTTCAAGGAGGTGGTCTAGTGGTGCCCTCTGTTATGTCATCACTTCTGCCGTACTTGAGGATCAGCTATTGAGATGTACTAATTTCTTTAGATAGAAAAGAGGTGGACAGAGCCAGGCACAAGCTGGCAAGACAGCATTTTAGCATGTTTATGTCAGGACATGCCTACTCTGTGCACGTGTGCAATAAAGAATATATCTTTCATTTTTGGGATATATTCAAGGACAATAATGGCAACATATACAACTAGACTAACATGATCACATCCTACATACATCTGAATCCCATCAAAAAGTTTTTATCTCTGAGCAACCACGTCCGCCATTGTTCACCGGTGAGCTGAGGAGCCTCTGCAATGGAAGAAGACTGGACTCTGCTCTGCCCATATGCCTCTCTGCTCTGCCCATCGGCCTCTCTGGTCTGCCCATATGCCTCTCTGCTCTGCCCATCGGCCTCTCTGCTCTGCCCATCGGCCTCTCTGCTCTGCCCATCAGCCTCTCTGGTCTGCCCATCGGCCTCTCTGGTATGCCCATCGGCCTCTCTGGTAAGCCCATCGGGCTCTCTGGTATGCCCATCGGGTTCTCTTCTCTGCCCATCGGGCTCTCTTCTCTGCCCATCGGGCTCTCTTCTCTGCCCATCGGGCTCTCTGCTGTGCCCACAGGTCTCACTTCTCTGCCCATAGGCCTCTCTGCTCTAATACAGTGGAGCCCAAGAACAGACACGTATCATTTTTTAGAGAGGCCAAGAAAATGTTTAGTTCAGGTATTTTGTCTGTAAAAAAAAAGGCATTTTGGAGCCAGGCTGGAAAAGAAATTCACTGACAATTACCCCTCTTTTGTTTGAAAAGGAATCAGATGGATCATTTACTATAAACCTAAGTTCCCCACTGTGGCGGTGGAACCCTTCTTTCCACTTCCCCCTTTCAAACCTTCACTTGTACTTCCTGAACCAGAATCTCTGCGAGTGGGGGAGTGACGCAAGTCCTATTTTGACCCGGCCAGTCGTGTTGCATGAATGAGTAAACTATACATTTTTTTCCCCTTTTTCCCTCCCTTCCCAAATGAGTGATGCCTAATTTGTGATTATAGGCTTTGTAGGCTTCGAAGAGTCATTCAGGATAGGCGTACTTTTACGCATATCCTAACAACATATTCTTATTATTCTTATTCTTATTATATGTTTTGTTTTTTAGCTTTGGATTTTGGCACTTTGGATTTGAAGTGACAACATAATGGTAAAATGCAGACTGCCTGCTTTAAGTTGAAAATATTTTTTGTCCATATCAAATTAACCATTTGGAAAATATAGCACATTTTGTACATAGTCCCCATTTTAGGGTGCCTAAAATATTCGGATATGTAACCATTATGCACAATAACATTTTTGTTACTGGTTGCAGATCCTTTGCACGCCATAACTGCCTGAAGTCTGCAATCCATTGTCGCTACAGATCACTGGCTACAGGATTTCTCCGGGGATGATCTGATCTGCCAAGCATGTACAACAGCCATCTAAAAAAATGTCTTTTTGCCACCATGAGCTGTCAGGGCATCTTCAGTGTACCTCGGCATAGATTGTACAACTCTCTGGAACTCTACTGGAGGGATGGAACACCACTCTTCCAAAAGAGTTTAATGTTTACCTCTAACATCTCCTCCAAAGACGGCTTGTTGGCTTGTGCGGTAAGCCCATGTTCTCCCTGAGTGAGACTTCTGGTGCATAGAGAGACAGTCTAACAATTACTTTGAAGAAATGTATGAACTTAGACAAATTGTAGATATTCATTGTTATTCTCATTTAAGACCCATGTTTGGCAAATAAAATGCATCTTCAACTTGATTTACCCTTGGAGATTGACTCGGACTGTCAAGAACTTTCCACAATTTTGCCTTTGGCTGTATGCTTTGGGGGATCATTCTCTTGCTGCATGAAGAAGTGCAGTCCTAATGTAGTTTTGCTTCAGCAGACAAGATGTTTCTGTACGCTTCAGAATTAATTCTGCTGCTGCTGTGAACAGTTACATCACTGAAGACAAGTGAGCCAGTTCCAGCGGTATCCATACATGCCAAAGCCATAACACCTTATTTCACAGATGAGGTGACATGCTGTAGATCTTGAGCTTTTATTTTTTTTGTCCACGCCATCACTCTGGTACATGTTAATCTTTATCTCTCCTACCTACAAAATGTATTTTAATGTATTTGTTAATTAGGGACATCTAAATAAGGTGAACCAGTAGGTCTGAGGTTGGACCAGTTGAGGCGAGTGTAAAGGTCATATTTATAAAGGGTGTAGAAGGGAGCGCTGGTGACAAAGTGAATGGCAGTGTGGTAAATCTAATACGTTGAAGAACGTTTTACAGGCAAACCTGTGATTACAATATGCCGGCCACTGTCCAGGATTTGCAGGATAGTCGCTGGACTAAATCTCATTACACCAGCATCAATATCCCAGTTCCCGAATGTTCTTTTTTATAATTATTCTGTTTTTTAAGAAACCAAAATGACCCTAACGCCTGGCAGTAACTAAGCAGTTGTGAAATCAAAACAAACCAGTATTTCTTTGAGTGATCCGCCCAACTCTGGTTTACAGGCTGTCACACAGAAGTGCGAGACCAAACGAGGAAGTAACATGAAAATTCACAATAAAAGGTATGGGCCAGTCGTACAGATTTCACTCAGTCCGGAAGAGAGACGCAATCAATGCGGAAGATAAACGTGAGTTTGTGTGCTTTTGGCTCGACGCTGTGCGCGCCAAGGAGAGGGGTTCCCCAAAACAACAGTCAGCACATTGGACTGCTGATGACCGTAAAACGTGTCTCTGTCGGATAGTTGACTAAGCCTTTTGCAGTAGGTCTACTGTAAAATACATTTTTGGATTACACAATATTAGTTGTGCTCACTCGCGCGCATAAATCCCGTTCTTCAACCAAATGCCGAAGGAGAGGGAGAAAAGGCGAAAGTCCTCTAAGGAGGCAGGGCTATCTGAGGGGTTTTTTAAAGATCGCAGAACAACTCGCAAAGGATCCGAGATTCACGATGAACTCTGCCAAATACCAGAAGTAAGTTTAGCTGAGATTAACTCAACTCGCAAAACCGCTACGATGGAGGTGCTAACTGTACCGCAGGTGACAATAACTCCAGATGGAGGTAGCTCGCGGGAGATCCAGCAGGAGGACTGGGCTGAGGTGGACGGTCCTCTGCGACGGAAGATGTCCAACTCCTCTATCTCCTCAACAGGGTCCTCCGTAGTGCACGAAGAGTCAGAAGACGACATTCTGAGTGACAGCGAGACAAAGAGCAAGGGCAATATCACGTTAGAACATTTGTGTGAGGACACGGGAGAAGTGAGTACTATTCTTCGTTGAACGAAGTCATTGTTATTACAGTGTAATTACACCCTTTTCTGTAGACAGCACTGCAATACAGGGGGCTTGCCCTATTCCAGTTCATGGCTAAGGCTAAACTAAGACAGATTTATTATGGCATTTTATACAGACCTTGTATTATTGTAGCGCGTGAAAACAACAAAGTAATGTGTGTGGGTGGTAGGTTACTGAAAGTGACTCTACAAGAAGTAGCATACCTCAGATCTGATGTAATTCTCTTATGGATGGGAAAACAATTCTGTCCTGTCATCGTGGAAGAATTAATTTATGGTCTACACATTTACAAGTACACCGCCACACTAAGACGAAAGGGTTCTAAAAGGGTCTATCTGAAA
The DNA here is from genome assembly GCA_016801175.1 of Esox masquinongy. NCBI lineage: Eukaryota > Metazoa > Chordata > Actinopteri > Esociformes > Esocidae > Esox > Esox masquinongy. The sequence continues at coordinate 61,735 of JACXGI010000798.1, forward strand.
CCAAAATGCATTCTTATATGGGGACAGCCGAAGACCCCCTTTAGGTTCTATATGGCAAATTTCTTTTAAGATTGAATGCTAGTAGTTGCTCATTGTTGGTCTGCTGGTAAAGCATGCCACTTGCATTGCCAGGGTTGAGAGTTCGATTCTTATAGGGTGTCAAGAAAAAAAAATGAAACTGTATCTCTCCACATAGGAATGTCTGCTAAATATAGTTGAAATTCATGTAAGTTTTTTCTTAACTTCAAGTCACAATGAGTGCAGACGTAGATGAAAAACGGGATTTAGTTTTCTGTTATAACATCAAGGTGGTTATTTGAACGTAACTTCTATGTGTTGACCTTCGTACTTTCACTATCTTGAGAGCATATATTAAGTTATATGGGGTTAAATCATAACACCACAGGAACTCCTTCACACTAAGCCAAGAGCAGGGGGAGTGTTAGGTTGTAGTTCAGCACTGTGTTGTGTGATAACTGTAAACATATGTCTCTTCTCTGATGTATGCTGTGCTTATTCATTTTTTAATGGATCTTAGTCTTCTGGTTTATGTTTCAACATCCTTTCTTTTATGTATTAGCCGTCGAGAAATCCTTACAAAAGACATTAAGGTGCAGTGCATCTTGTCCTTAAGCTGGTTTAGTTTGTGTTTTGAGGAACTTTTTAATGTTTTGATTTGAATTGTGCAGTAACAGTGATGCACCTCGAGTGAAAATGGCACACTCCTTTTAATTTTGTTAATGTTCAACAACAGCTAGCGCTGATCACTTGGCTGATTACAGACCCTGATTACACACTAAAAAAAACTGACCCTGTAGAGCTGCACATGGAACCAAAAAAGGTTCCGTAAATAAAGGGTTCCTCCAATGATAAACAATTTTGGAACCATTTTTTTTACACTTCAGACAGTACTCCAATGAACTATTTGTCTTGTTTGTGATCATGTCAGTTAGCTAACTATAAGCTTGTCTTAAAGGTCATTTCCTCTTTCCTGTGGTGACCTTCCAATCATGCTTTGAGTTGAATGTGAGACCGCACACAGAAGTGAAAAGGGTAGACGTTAATTTAGTTCTCTAGATGGATGACTTACTTTGACAAAAGCGCGATACATTTGCGACTTCTGGATAACACAGTTGTTTCAGATTCTTGAACATAAACCAGGTTTGAAGACTGACACAGTCATTCACCTGAGTCCCCATGTGTTTTTTAGGAAAACAGAAACTACATTTGGTATATACATTCCAGGGCCTCTGGTCCCCTACGCCGCTGGATGGAAGATCTCCCCAAAGCCGACGACAATCTACTGGTTGTCTGAAGCCGTAGTGAATGCCGACACCTGCCTCTCCATCTCCCTCTTTAGGGCAATGCTCAGCCATCTCCTTAGAAGGCTGGTGGCTGTCAGTTTCTTGTAAACACACAGTACACATGCTGGAACACAGATCCCTGCTGGAAGGGTAGGCAGGGCTGTGTACACAGTTGAGCTAGCTGCTCAGTGTTCGACCGGGGTAGGGCAGTGTGGCAACCCACTTGAAAAGTTGACTTACCCAACCCTTTTATTGATCTTACAGACCCTTTTATTGATCTAGTCATTCAAAAGAAACAATGGTTGTGTAAAAGGATCCTTCCTGTTCTGGAAAATAGAGATTGCATTAACTTGCTACCCATTTTATTTCTTTTACAGCACATTAAGTGTCTAGTCAGCCCTTAAAGTGACTATGAGCCACCCCCCGTGGGAGGAATGGTTATGTGCCCATCGCAGCCACATTTACATTTAGGTTTTGACCTTTAAACACAAAAAAAAACAAGAAAACTGTTTTGTACACTAGGTTGTCTGGTCTTTCTACTTCAGGAATGACGGTTTTTGAGAACATCACATTCATTTGCACCAGCAATTAGTAACATGTATGCTAATGAGTGCTCATATCAGAATAAGCCAGGTTGAAAAATTATTGCTGGGAAAATGCACAGCTTGAGTGATTCATACAGTACTGACACTCCTTTTTTTTCCTGTTCTTGTTACTGTTATATCATTTTAATTGCTAAAGTTCAAGTGCAGTGCGTTCCATTTGCAGCTGAAAGTAGGCGTCTTGTTTTCCATCGGTCTGTCAACGACAATAGGCCTTAACAAAGGTGTGTCCAGAAAAAGCCAGGAATGTGTTAATTGAACAGAAGGTTAAAGAAACAAACTTTTTTTTTTTTTATCAAACATCAAGTTGTTATTTGGGAGACACACCTCATGTCGCTATGTAAGTCAAACATGTCTTTTCATGAATTCAAATATCTACTTCAGGATCGAAATTCATTTACTGCTTGTGTAGAATTATGGGTAAAAATAAAAAAGGTACTAACTATCAATGTCCCGTAATTTTGAAAAAAGCACAAGGGTTTTAAAAGGCATGTTCATTAATATTTTTATAACTTAAAAGAACACTGATGATTGTTATTAGTTTGCGTGGAGATATGAAACCCACAACGCTGGCAGTTTTAAACAACAACTCAACTTCATACCCCTCGTCAAAACACCAGCAAATGGAGCACATCACTTGACATTTTAGAGTTACTTGTTTTTTTCACTATGGCCAGTGACCAAGGCTCTACTTCCTTTTACTTCAATCTCAGCATACAGAATAGTGACCTCTCTCTCAGTCATAGCCCTAAATGCCAGTAGATCTAGCTGCGGTAAAATATCTTTGTCATCGGCGTATTAATGCCAAATTTAGTTGCCTCTGTGTTGAAATAATTTCCGTTAGAAAGGAACACAATGTCTCAGCTCCGTATCATCAAGCACATGCTCCCTTGTCAGTCTGTGGAGCGTGTCTGTTTTGAACTTGTGTGACTCAGTGTCTCATCACAGATGGGGAATCAACATCATCACTTCTTTGCAAGAATCGTCCACGTCTTTGGGCAAAATCTCCACGACTGCGTCTTAATGCAAATCACTCGACAGCTGCGTCTCAGTCAGGTGTGACCATACACAGCCGCTGGGGTTAGGGGAAGCTACACTGTGACTTCCACAGAAATTATGTATAACAAGCAGGTTAATGCGTTTGCAGAGGAGGCTTTGACTAAGTTTAGGTTTGATTGTGAATGTGGACGTGAAGCTAGGGTTAGCTTTAGATCGGTGTTTCTCAACCCTGCTCCTGGATGCCCCCCCCCCGCCCTGCATGTTTTAGATCTCTCCCTGCCCTGACATACCTGATGTAGCTCATGAAGGACTTGATAATGAGCTGATTATTTGAATCAGGTGTGACAGAGCAGGGAGAGATCTAAAACATGCAGGGCAGGGGGGCGCCCAGGAGCAGGGTTGAGAAACACTGCTTTAGGTCATAAGGGGAGAAAAGCATAAGACTACTAATATGGATAGGGAGGCACACCCCAGCTGTTCATGAAGTGGGTTTGTGCTAAGCCTCTCCTATGGAATGCCTGTTCTAGGGCAATGTTACAATATGAATGTCCACAAATTGAGTTTCTACCCTGGCGTCAATCCAACACAAAGCCAATTTGGAAGGGCCTGCTTTGGTCATGAATTAGATTTAGTACACATTCTTATCATTATACCTGATAATTATCATTATACAGTTTACTTTATAACCACCCTACTAGAGAATGCTGTCTCGGGGTGGTCAGTGTCTCAGACCGGTTGTTAATAGACAAGATACTCCGTGGACATAGAGCTATCTGTTCCTGTGCTTTGTCCTTCTTTAGCAGAGCAAACCCTGGTGGAAGTTGAAGACAATCGTCAACTGGCCTTTTGTTGCCTCCCAGAGAAGGAGCTTGTCCTGGGTCCAGCTAGCCGGACACAAAGGTAAAACGCAGTTATCGTGTGTATGACCTCTGACCCGCCTCAGCATCATCCTATTAGCCAATCACTGATGTAAGATGCCTACAGTACTTAACATCTACCGCACAAAATAAAGAACAGAGGACTCTAAACTACCAGGCAGTTTCATACAATACCAACCCATTACACACAAACTGCGGATTTCCTCTGAAATTTGGAAACTGTTAGTAGTTTGCTTTGGAATGTCACTAGGCTTGTGCCTTTCTTTTCAAGGAAATTTTAAAGCTGGCAGTGAAGGCACCATTCTGAAGAAGTTTTCAGAGAATGAGAAGCTGTGTTTCGAGAGGCTGCAGGGAGATGTTCTCCAGGACTTTGTGCCGGGGTTCCGTGGAGTTGTGCAAACGGACGGCGAGCCCTTCCTGCATATGACCGATCTACTGGTCAACTTTGACAGACCTAGCATTATGGACTGCAAGATGGGAGTAAGGTAAGGGAGCAGCAGTACTGAGTATGGAGCAGCAGTGGTGTTTAGGGAGAAGTTGTAGTGTGTAGGGAGCAGTTGTAGGGAGATGAAGCATTAAGTAGGGAGCAGCAGTGGTGTGTCGGGACCAGTAGTAGTGACTAGGGAGCAGCAATAGTGTGTAGGGAGCAGCTGTAGTGAGTAGGAAGCAGAAGTAGTGAGTAGGGAGCAGTTGTAGGGAGAAGTAGTATTAAGTAGGGAGCAGTTGTTGTGTGCAGGGAGCAGCACTCGGTCGATTCTGTATTAATAACCAGGTGGTTTGAATCCTAAATACTGATTGCTTGTAGTCGTGGTACATATGAGAACAGATACCATAGGTATGACATCGCATCACGTTTTTGTTATCTAACTGCATTGGTAACTCTATTGTCCATATAACCAACCCCCTCGTGTCATGCCTAATTGCTTTTTTCCCTGAATTACAACACAAAATTATTTTTTACTGTTCTTATTACGTCAGTAAACTGTTTGTAATAGCTATAACACTGGGGGATTGTGGTTCGTGTCAATATACTCTGGTTACGGGCTGTTTGCAGGCACTCTGTTTTGCCGTGTTCATAAGAACAGCCCCTAGGTGTGGTTTATTAGCATAAACCACACCCCCCAGGACCCCATTGTTTAAATTAGAAGCAGAATGCTTCATGTCTGCTGGAGGTATCGTTGTAGCAAGGTATAACTCGAATGTCGGACTGCCGATAATCACTGGAAATGTTGTATATCCCTGCTCTGTTGATAGCAAACCATTGGTACGGTAACTGTGTTTTATTTGCTCTGAATAAAGCACTTGCAGTTACTGGTTCTCTGAGGACTTCCTGCCACACATAGCAGGTGGGGATGTCACAGCACCAGGAGAGGCCCAGCGTTTCCTGTACACAGCTATAAAACACACACGGGCATGCAGGCGTTAGTACGCACGACACAGATACACACACACACACACACACACACACACACGCACACACACAAAAACACACCCGCACACCAAGCATAGAGATACACAAACACACAGACACACGTACGGGGGAGTGGTGTGTAGGCACAGGGCGTCCCTGGAGACTCCCTTTTGACAAACACAATCAGCCGCACCACATTAACCCAGGCTGTCTCAGCTACAGCAGACACACACTCATACTTTCACACAGTGTAGCGAGCAGGCGGCCTGTGAACTCCGGAGTCCCCCTTGGCTTCCTTCTTTTGCACAAAGGAAGTTCGCTTGGCAGAATAAAACTGACATTCACAGTGCATTATGTGACTGCGCTTCTGTTTTTGTCAGCCAAGTTTCACGTGCCATTTGTTGAACCCGGAGCACAGCAACATTGTAGCGTAATTTAACGTGGTCTCTAAAGCCAACTCAGCATTGGTCGCGCACAAAACCCACTGTAATGTCCTGTGTCCTGACCCCCGCTCACCACCTCCCCATCTCCCCTCTGGCCAGGACTTATCTGGAGGAGGAGTTGGTGCGGGCGCGGGAGCGGCCCAAGCTCCGCAGGGACCTGTATGAGAAGATGCTGGAGGTGGACAGTGAGGCCCCCAGCCCAGATGAGCACCTCCAGAAGGCTGTCACCAAACCCCGCTACATGCAGTGGAGGGAGACACTCAGCTCCACCCACACACTTGGCTTTCGCATTGAGGGCATCAAGGCAAGTACTTATATGGATATCAACATGAAGGGAGTCGTTCAGCCCCCACCGAGATCGTATTTGAACCAGATCTGATATAAAACCCTTTCAGTGGTTAATGTGTTTTTTTGTTTTTGATGTTCATTCAATAAAATATAGACAATGACATCTTGTTCTTAAGCCTGCATAGTGTTCTGACTTGGTTTGCCTGGAGTGGACCTTTTTGTGGGTTTTCACACTTACAGTACCTCACAAAAGTGAGTACACCCCTCACATTTTTGTGAATATTTGATTATATCTTTTCATGTGACAAAACTGAAGAAATGACACTTTGCTACAATGTAAAGTAGTGAGTGTACAGCTTTTATAACAGTGTAAATTTGCTGTCCCCTCAAAATAACACAAGACACAGCCATTAATGTCTAAACCGCTGGCAACAAAACTGAGTACACCCCTAAGTGAAAATGTCCAAATTGGGCCCAAAGTGTCAATATTTTGTGTGGCCACCATTATTTTCCAGCACTGCCTTAACCCTCTTGGGCATGGAGTTCACCAGAGCTTCACAGGTTGCCACTGGAGTCCTCTTTCACTCCTCCATGACGACATCACGGAGCTGGTGGATGTTAGAGATCTTGCGCTCCTCCACCTTCCGTTTGAGGATGGCTCACAGATGCTCAATAGGGTTTAGGTCTGGAGACATGCTTGGCCAGTCCATCACCTTTACCCTCAGCTTCTTTAGCAAGGCAGTGGTCGTCTTGGAGGTGTGTTTGGGGTCGTTATCATGTTGGAATACTGCCCTGCGGCCCAGTCTCCGAAGGGGGGGGATCATGCTCTGCTTCAGTATGTCACAGTACATGTTGGCATTCATGGTTCCCTCAATGAACTGTAGCTCCCCAATGCCGGCAGCACTCATGCAGCCCCAGACCATGACACTCCCGCCACCATGCTTGACTGTAGGCAAGACACACTTGTCTTTGTACTCCTCACCTGGTTGCCGCCACACACGCTTGACACCATCTGAACCAAATAAGTTTATCTTGGTCTCATCAGACCACAGGACATAGTTCCAGTCATCCATGTCCTTAGTCTGCTTGTCTTCAGCAAACTGTTTGCAGGCTTTCTTGTGCATCATCTTTAGAAGAGGCTTCCTTCTGGGACGACAGCCATGCAGACCAATTTGATGCAGTGTGCGGCGTATGGTCTGAGCACTGACAGGCTGACCCCCCACCCCTTCAACCTCTGCAGCAATGCTGGCAGCACTCATACGTCTATTTCCCAAAGACTACCTCTGGATATGACGCTGAGCACGTGCACTCAACTTTTTTGGTCGACCATGGCGAGGCCTGTTCTGAGTGGAACCTGTCCTGTTAAACCGCTGTATGGTCTTGGCCACCGTGCTGCAGCTCAGTTTCAGGGTCTTGGCAATCTTCTTATAGGCCTAGACCATACAGCGGTTTAACCTATAGGCCTAGGCCATCTAGGCCTATAGGCCTAGGCCATCTTTATGTAGAGCAACAATTCTTTTTTTCAGATCCTCAGAGAGTTCTTTGCCATGAGGTGCCATGTTGAACTTCCAGTGACCAGTATGAGGGAATGTGAGAGCGATAACACCAAATTGAACACACCTGCTCCCCATTCACACCTGAGACCTTGTAACACTAACGAGTCACATGACACCGGGGAGGGAAAATGGCTAATTGGGCCCAATTTGGACATTTTCACTTAGGGGTGTACTCACTTTTGTTGCCAGCGGTTTAGACATTAATGGCTGTGTGTTGAGTTATTTTGTGGCGACAGCAAATTTACACTGTTATACAAGCTGTACACTCACTACTTCACATTGTAGCAAAGTGTCATTTCTTCAGTGTTGTCACATGAAAAGATATATAATCAAATATTTGCAAAAATGTGAGGGGTGTACTCACTTTTGTGTGATACTGAACATGAAATAACTTACAGTATTTCATGCAAGTTGTACAGTAACAGTATTATTAGAATGTTATGAAAGGTTATGAGCAATAATGTTAGTTGGTATGACATGATAATTAGTGTGTTATAACATATTTTGGCACCCCCACGCTTCAAGTAACGTGACACCCAGTAACTCTACCCCTGTGCACACGTGGACAGCTCCTCTCATTGACCCATGTACTTCTCCTCCTCCCAGAAAGCCGACGGTACCTGTCATACAGATTTTAAGAAGACGCGGTCCACGGAGGATGTCACCCAGGTCTTCAGGGACTTTGTGGGAGGCAACACCAGCATACTTGTAGGTTGACAACTGGTCCTACCAGTTACTACGCTCCGTCAGCATTCATTTGCGTGGTCGGCTGAGCCTCAGACAAGCACATCCTCTAAGGAAAAACAAACACTCCAACTGGTTTGACTTCACCTGTCCCTGTGGGAGATAACCATGTGATGTCACCAACAGTGATGCACACGTTGTTAAATACTTCAGTAAAATGAGTCATCTGCATGTTAATGTCCTCTGCAGTAGATTAGACACTGAATGGATCTAGCTCTATATACACGTAACATCCATTGACCTGTTCACCAAGGGAGGTTCTCAAGTCTCGACTGTACTCAAAGTCTTGTTCTCCCTCACATCTCTGCTTAAGTATTCATAGTCCTCTTCTCCCCCTCTCTCATAAAGAATACCTACCAGACCAAACTGGCAACAATTCAACAAGCCCTGAGGTCGTCGAAATTCTTCGCAAGACACGAGGTAAAGAGCTTCAGGTGAAGTCCACCTGCTCGTTGTCGCCGTTTGTCCGGGTACATTAGAAATGTTAAACACGTCTCATTCTAACAAGCTCACCCGTGAAAAATATGAATAACGGGTTATTGCGTTTAAACGAGCACCCCTCTCTCTCCAAGGTGATAGGCAGCTCTCTTCTCTTCATCCACGACCAGACCGAGCGAGCCGAGGTGTGGCTGATTGACTTCGGTAAGACCACGGCACTACCCGAGGGACAGACCCTGGACCACTGGATCCCCTGGGAGGAGGGCAACCGGGAGGACGGTTACATGTGGGGACTGGACAATCTAATGAGGACGCTGGGTTTTCTCACCAAACCAAGGAACTAGTCAAGGAACTAGTCACGGAGCGCGTTAACGGACTAGCAGACGGACTAGCGAATTGACTAGCGGGAGGGAGATGAACTACACTACGCTTGCAGTTATACTACACGGTGGCTGTAGCGTGCAGCCCCCAGTCTGTCACACTTAGCGTATACTAGCTACCTGCTGTAGAAATCACACTTAGCGCGTACCTAGCTACCTGCTGTGTCCAGCACAACAACGTGCATTGTTCAGAGTGAGTATTGAAAACAATGCTGTTTTGTTGGAACCTGTTGTAGCACACAGGTAAGGGAGTGAGGTTTTTCTTTTTTTTTTTTGCACATCTGTGCCTGGTGAAAAAAAGGTCTTGTATACATTATTGGGGAAACCTGTGATTGTGTGACGCTATACAATACGGGCTATGTAAGGATGAGTATAGAATGGAAGTCTAAAATACTCATTTTTTCCAAAGTGCCATGAGATTTACGTATTGATAGTTAAGCATGTGGTATTTTAACTTCTTTGTTTTCAAACTATATAAAGACATCAGTTTTAGTGTATTCTAAAACAGTTACATAGACCAATTAATCTTTGGGATCATATAATAATTGTGAAGGAAGAATGAATAATTAGCCAATCAGAACTTTTAGCAATTATTGCGTATTGACAGTCTATGAGACTAACCTCAGAAAAACACTATTGCCTTGTCCCAATGGGTTAGCACTGATTGTGTTTTGGGATTTACATGTTAAAATCTTTATTGCCGTATTATAAAACACTTATCAAAACACCAAGGACAGAAATATTTCTTCATTTATTTGGAGTATACACAAACAAACATATTGCATAGAGTTTCTAACATTTGTTCTTCTGTGTGTAGAGGCACAACACTACGAACCGGAAACCAAGAGGTTTGTTGAAGTGATGGCGTGACACAATACATGAGAAAATATATGAAATAAAATACAAAATAAAAATAGTATTTAGGATAAAGGGGGGGATTTTTTTTTAAAGCAAAATAAAATATAGGTGCCTAGAGCCTGACAGGACTTGTTGGTTGACTTTGACTTGGCTACAAAGTGCATAACTGAACAATGGAACATTATCCTAACCTAATGTATGCAGTAAAACAAGCTTCATTTCAGTGTAATTCGCCATGTAGAATGTACATCAGCGACCACAGTGCTTCAACAACAGCTCATGAAAATAATAATGTTCTCTCGTGATGAATACTGGTAAATAGAAAGTAAACGGCAGGCAAGGCCTCAAGTGAAATACAAGCTGTAACGGTTTAGTATTTCATGTGAGAATTCTGCCCCCTGCTGAATGTACGAGGTACTGTGGAGTACTACATCCCAAACCTGCCAGCACTCCAGCAGACCCAATGGCAGTGATCAACTACAACTACAAGATACATAATAAACACATACATTATATATATATATGTATATATATAATTAAAAAAACACTACAATGTAAGTGTTACTGCTACAACTGTAATGAGTTAGTACTATTTAAGGAATTCCAATGTCACAACAATTTGGCGTGGCAAAGGTGAAATTCAGTAGTGCTAGCATCTGTGGAGGAACCAGACGGACAACTTACTGAGAAGTCCCCACTACCGCATTTTTTTTCTCTTGGTTTCTCTAGAAATCTCTGCAGTAAAAAGTGAAACTAGTCACTAACATTAAATTCACATAGAGAGGGTAAAGTATTAGTAGACAGTGTGTATAATACAGTAAAATGGAAAATAAGTGGTGGTTTTACTAAATGTGAATGCTATCTACGAAATCCCAATGACGACAATATATTCACTTTTGCTTAAAAGGGAACAGTAGGTGGCACAAATCATTGTTGTTATCTCAAGGTCACATTACCGCATGTACACCGTCTCCTGTGAACACCACAGATATCCGTTCCGCCTTACCTAAAACTGCACAGGTAACCAGACCTTCCTATGCGTTTTCACAGTATTGACTTAGCAGTAAATTCTAGTCATTCATTCCAGTGTAAACCTAAAAGTTAACTGTACAGACAGAGGGGGAGAAAAGAGAATGGGTCTCCGAGGCAGACGAGACACCACATTTAAATGGAAATCCTCCAAGGGCTGGATGTGCTTCTGTGCTGGTGACGGCCTTCGCGGGCTGTACAATAATCCACCATCAGGAAGGGAACATGCCACCTGTCTTCTGTCCGTAAACTGGTGGGTTTTCTTGCTACGGTCTCATACAGTTCTCTCACCTACGCTTAGTACAACGCTCATCAGTATTATGAAAACTAGTACCAGAACAAAAAAATGGAGCAACGTAAATGAATGAAAATGATTTGGTCAAAAATGGCTGCTGTGCGTGTGAGGTGTGGGCCCCGTTCCAGTGTTCAGTTTTAGACAGGTGTGACACTGAGGTCCTCAGACAGGGAGAAGCCAGAGTCTCGGTCCCGGATGGAGTTCTCGGGTTTGGCATGCCTCCTGACGTCCTCGTGTCCGTAGCTGGCGTGGCGCTTGAGTAGCAGTTTGGGCATACCGGAGGAAGGCCCGCTGAGGCCCGCGCCTAAGATGGATGCCCTGGGGGCAGAGCTGGCGTTTGCGCTAGGCTCCGGGGCTTTGGGCACCACCGGCGGCGGGCTCTCGGCCTCGTAGCTCTGCTCGTCGTAGGCGTAGTTGACGTTGCCGCAGGGGAAGCTCTGCAGCTTAGCCAGGTCCACGCTCAGGGTCAGGCCCCCGCTGGCTCCCCCGTGTGGGGCCTTCCGGGAGGACGAGAGGCCAGGTGCACCCTGGGACTGAGGACAAGACATGGGCTGGCAGGACGGGGAGGGGGATGAGGAGGCCATGCCGCCGGACTCAGTGCCCTCGGGGGTTGTGGTGGCGGCCTGGGGGGCCGGGCAGCCTGACGACAGGGGCATCGACTGGGTGTGAGACAGTGCCGCCTTCCCCCGGCCAAAGCTCTCCAGCACCCAGGAACCGTAGGTGGGGTTCCACAGGTTCTTGGTCTTGTTTTTGAGCCTCTGGCTGCCTGAGAGGGAGCTGTTCCTGGAGCAGGGCCGGTGGAGGGGCTCAGGGTGGAGCCAGGACCCAGGGCAGGACCCTGGACCCGGAGCGGGGACAGGCTCGGCCCAGGAGGGTTCCAGGGCCTCCCGGTAGGAAGCCACCTCCTGAGGCAGCTGCTGGGGCCTCTGCAGCAGCAAACGGGGCTTGTGGGGCTGGGGGAACGGTGTGGGACCCAGGCTGAGGCCCAAACCCACGCTGCTGATCTGCACACAGACGTCCGGAGAGGCCACCAACAGAGGGCTCAGACTGCCTGACGTCTCGGGGTGGCTCACACGGCTCAGGTCCTCCTCCACTGTGGGCCCGTACTCCACAGGCAGAGGCGTGTTGATCACATCAGGGTCCTGGGTGTAGGGGAAAGAGACAGAATGAGCATGGTAAATATGAACGGTGGAATGGGTTGTGTTAAAGTAGCCAATGGGTGAGTGCCAATGGGTGAGTGCCAATGGGTCAGTGCCAATGGGTCAGTACCTGAGTACAGTAGTTGATCCTCTCCAGGATCGTGGAGAAGTTTGGTCTGTGTTCAGGGCAGTGCTGCCAGCACTGAGTCATGATCCTGTAACTGACAAGACAAAGGGAGAAAATCAGACCAATCACTGACGTTTTTCGGGGAGCAGCAGTACATCTATGTTTGGACTGACAGGAAGTTGTGATTGTGATTGGCAACCCCCTTGGATTTAAAACCCCATTTCTTTCTCCCCCCCAAATGTTTTTTTTTTTGTATAATGTTGAATTCATTATTGTGTCCTAATCTTATTAACTCCACA
>JACXGI010000798.1:74624-116137 GCA_016801175.1 Esox masquinongy
CAAGGCAGCCCTTGACCGAGACAATTTGACTCCGCCTTCTGCTGGACCCCCCCCCCCCGTGCAAAGACGGTATGCTGTGACCATGATTTGAACGCCTGGCTGCAATGACAGTTGTACTGTGATGCAGGCCTCCCTATGCACCACTTATGTGATGTCATGAGTAACTGGGACCATCTATTGAGATGAGCCTTTTGTTATGTAAATCATGTGTTCAATGCGGAGCCACTTTAACTGTCAGAACTGCACTGTAGCCTTGCAGCCCTGAATGCAACAGCGCCAAGAACTCATGCCAAGACGAGTGGACTCGTGTGTCATTTTATTATGACCCACTCACACAGGGCCGGGGCAGCTTTTAGGGGGGTCCATTCTTCCGCCACTCGTCACGAACTCCAGAACCTCCTGGTTGGTCATGCAAGGGTAAGGCATGTAGCCCAGGGAGAAAATCTCCCAGAGCAGTACTCCAAACGACCTGCAGAGGGAGAACAGAGCTCAGTTAAAGGGATACGAGAAATCGGCTGCCGTGCCATCCGCTCCGGCCCTGGGTTCTTGTACCAGTCTTTTGACTACGGTTCAGAACCATGGTAATAGGGTAGAAGGGTTACCAGGTGTCAGTCTTGCAGGTGAATATGCCCTCCATGAAGGCCTCTGGGGGCATCCACTTGACAGGTAGCATGGCTCGGCCACCCTTCCTGTAGTAGCTGGCCCTGGGGAGCAGAATGACTCATGTTGTCATCAATTAATCCGTCACTAACATTTACTTATGAAGTCAACATTTCATGAACCTGTATGGTAATATGGTACATAAATGGGATTTGGATCTTCATTATGGAGCCAGACCTGACATGTAAGTCGAAATATTGTGACAGAGAGAAATGGGAGAGAAACTTCCCAGGTCATTAAGCTTAAGGGATTTAGTGAATGCTGAGGAGGACCAGGTGTGATTACTGGGACAAGGCAAGTTGTGATGCTTTAACTGTTACCTGTATATATCACGTGCCATTCCAAAGTCTCCTATTTTAGCCACTCTGTCTGTCCCAGGGCAGGTTAGCAGACAGTTCCTGGCAGCTATGTCTCTGAAACACACAACCAACAACATTTCACACCTCTTTCTATACTGGATACTCTTAAACTAAAAGGTTCTTGGAGTAGCTTTTAGGTGTTTTTCATATAAAACTGTGGTACTGAAAACCCCTATACGTTATTTGATGAACCTTTAAAAAGGTTAAGCAAAAAAACCCTATTCAATGGTTCCTCAAATAAACTTTTGAAGAATTGTAAAGGGTTTCTTTTTGATAGGGTAGTTTTTTACATTTTTGAGGAAGCATTAAAAGGAGTTCTTTGAAATACACTGTAATATTTTTCTTTGAAGAAAATATCTTAATTTCTTCATATCTTAATTTGATTATCTTGTTGTTGCTGGAATTGCAAACTTGCAGTATTTTATTGAAATTTATATGAAATTTTAAATTTGTAAATAACACTTTCAAAAGACATGATTTGCTCTAACAGAAAACTGTATCAAGTCCCAACAGAATGTTCATTCATTATAATCCATATAACTGCTCAAATGTCTCATTGCTGCAGAATTATTTTGTCTCATTGCTGCAGAATTATTTTACATAACTTAATTAACCCAGTGTGAATAACTGGGTCAAATTAAGTTATGGTATCTGTAGTAACCTGTGGATGAAGTGGTTTTCCTCCAGGTAGCGACAGCCGAAAGCTATGTCTCTGGCCATGTGTAAGAGCTCTAGCATGGTGAGGGACGAGCTCTGACTCTAAAAATAAAGAACACACACAAAAACAACATTAATACTGACATACACCAAATAGATACAGTTAAGAGACAATTTGACACTGACAGTTTTTGGTAGGATCTGTCTTAGGAAGCTACATTTTAAAAAGAAAAGGTTCTTTAGTGGTTCCTTACATTGAAACTGTAGGGGACCCATATATAGTATGTTCTCAAATAAAGCATTTAAAAGGGTATTTAATTAAAACTTCTATTGTTTTCAATATAAAACACATTTAAAGAACCAGTCCCCTGAACATTTACCCTCAAAACATTCTTCAAACTGTTCTTCAAAGAACATTAAAAAAGGGTTCTTTGACGTTTTAACTTAAAGAACTCAGGTTAAGATCCACCAGGAACCTTTTGTGTCTAGCTTTCTAACCGTTTTGGGTCGGTTCTGTCTCAGGAAGCTCTTCATATCTCCACCAGTCATCAGCTCCAGAAGGATGAACCGGGGCAGAATCTGCAGGCTCACCCCAATGCAGCGCACTATATTCTGATGGCTGAACTTACTGTGAACACATGGACAGGACGGTGAATGCCCTGCCAGCCTGGCAGTATCAAATTTCAGTAGGGCTCGATTTGGAGGTGAGATAAGGTCCTGGGAAGCAGCGGCGGTTGGAACATAACCAACCCCACAAATACTTTACTGTCATTATTCCATCCTGCGGCTAATGTAAAAACTACAGTCATTTGAAACAGTTTTCATAAAAACAGTTATTTTTTATAATCGGAACCAAAGCGACATCAAAAAGCAATAATCAGTCAGTACTGGCAAATAGAACTAGCAGCCAGATGGACCACTGGTCGTCTAAACCTCAAGCATCTGGTTGTTAAAGCCAAGGGCAGTGTGATGGTTATGAAGAGGGATGGAGCTTGGTTGACATGCAGCTGATTTTCTATTCAATTAAAAATTCTGATCTACAGTAGATTTCTGATCCACAGAACGGATCGGACTTTTGTAGACTTTATCTGTAGCCAAAGTTGGGGGTGTTTAAGAGGGAGCCCCTGGGTAAATTCTAGTTGCAGCTTGGGCACGCTTCACATAGTATGCATTCCCTATGGAAATAATTGACATGCAGTACACAGGGTCATCAGAAGGGCCAATAGGATCTCGCTAGCTTGTGCCTGACTGTTCCCACCTCCTACTCAGGTCCTACACTCCTACAACAGCATCTGGTCTATCTTGGGTTAGTTATAAACATCTTTGGTACTGATGTGTTTGTGTGTGTGTGTGTGTGTGTGTGTGTGTGTGTGTGTGTGTGCAGTGCAGTGCAGGAGGAAGTGGATGGAGCCCTGCGCGTTCCAGCCCAATGCACCTCATAATCAGGGCTTCCATCAGGAAATCCATCTCGTCCTGTTCAGAGCAGATCTCCGGTAGAGTCTGTGGAGCAGAAACGTAACACCAGGCAGTCAGGCTAATCAAGCCCTTTTCAGCTGCCCAGAGAGAGACCGACCGACAGAGATCTCATGGCGTTCATCCATCAGCTGAATCACCCCAGCAAACTACAGTTGTTTTTCACGCCAGTTTTTCTAAAAAATCAATGAATGAAATATGTCCAGCGCAATCTTATTGTCTACATTATGCGCAATTGCAGTATTTTGCATTTGATCCCTTCGCTTTAATACTACTGTAGTCAATTTAAAATTTCTTGTGTGGAAATGAATTTTTAAATTTCAATGTAACATTTTAATAATCATAATATGGAAGACTTTGAACAGGACAGTAAAAAAATAATTATATACTATATATTATATAATATATATATAATATATACTATATATTATATATATAGAACCCTGTTTCCAAAAAAGTTGGGACACTGTGTAAAATGGAAATTAAAACAGAATGCAAAGATGTGCAAATCATTTAAACCCTATTTTCAAAAGAAAATAGTACAAAGACAACATATCAAATGTTGTTCCTTAAAAAATAGACCGATCAGCCATAACGTTATAACCACCTGCCTAATATTGTGTAGGTCCCCCTTTTCCCAGCCCTGACCTGTTGAGGCATGGACTCCACTAGACCTCTGAAGGTGTGCTGTGGTATCTGGCACCAAGACGTTAGTAGCAGATCATTTGAGTCCTGTTGCGAGGTGGGGCCTCCATGGATCTGACCTGTTTGTCCATCACATCCCACAGATGCTCGATTGGATTGAGATCTAGGGAATCTGGAGGCCAAGTCAACACCATGAACTCGTTGTTGTGTTCCTCAAACCATTCCTGAACCATTTTTGCTTTGTGGCAGGGCGCATTATGCTGCTGAAAGAGGCCAATGCCAACAGGGAATACCGTTGCCATGAAAGGGTGCACATGGTCTGCAACAATGCTCAGGTAGGTGGTACGTGTCAAAGTAACATCCACATGAATGGCAGGACCCAAGGTTTCCCAGCAGAACATTGCCCAAAGCATCACACTGCCTCCGCCGGCTTGCCTTCTTCACCATAGTGCCTCCTAGTGCCATGTGTTCTCCAGGTAAGCGAAGCACACGCACCCGGCCATTCACATGTTGTTAAAGAAAACGTGATTCATCAGACCAGGTCACCTTCCATTGCTCTGTGGTCCAGCTCTGATGCTCACGTGCCCATTGTAGGCGCTTGCAGCAGTGGACAGGGGTCAGCATGGGCACCCTGACTGGTCTGCGGCTACGCAGCCCCATATGCAACAAACTGCGATGCACTGTGTGTTCTGACACCTTTCTATCAGTACCAGCATTAACATTTTCAGCAGTTTGGGTTACAGTAGCTCGTCTGTTGGATCGGACTACACGGGCCAGCCTTCGCTCCCCACGTGCATCAGTGAGCCTTGGCCGCCCATGACCCGGTTGCTGGTTCACCGCTTTTCCTTCCTTGCACTTTTGATAGGTACTGACCACTGCAGACCGGGAACACCCCACAGGGGCTGCAGTTTTGGGGATGCTCTGACCCAGTTGTCTAGCCATCACAATTTGACCCTTGTCAAAGACGCTCAGAGCCTTACGCTGCCCATTATTTCTGCTTCTAACCCATCAACGTTGAGGACAGAATGTTTAATTGCTGCCTAATATATCCCACCCACTGACAGGTGCCATGATAACGAGATTATTGGTGTTATTCACTTCACCTGTCAGTGTTCATAATGTCATGGCTGATTGGTGTATATACAGTTGTGCTCAAAAGTTTGCATACCCTTATATATGTACCATTTGTAAAGAAAACATGAGTGAGCAGGCAAAACACGTCTTTTATTTCTTATGGGATTCACATTCAACTGTAGGTCATAACAGATTGGCACAATCATAAAACAAAACATGGCAACAAAGAAAAATTGACCCCTGTTCCAAAGTATGCATACCCTTCTTAATACTGTGTATTGCCCCCTTTAGCATCAATGACAGCGTGCAGTCTTTTGTAATAGTTGCCTATGAGGCCCCGAATTCTTGCAGGTGGTATAGCTGCCCATTCGTCTTGGCAAAATGCCTATAGGTCATGCAAAGTCTTTGGTTGTCTTGCACGAACCGCACATTTGAGATCTCCCCCAGAGTGGCTCGATGATATTAAGGTCAGGAGACTGTGATGGTCACTCCAGAACCTTTACCTTTGGAGGGTCAACTTGGCCTTGTGCTTAGGGTCTTTGTCGTGCTGGAAAGTCCAAGTGCGTCCCATGCGCAGCTTTCGTGCAAAAGAATGCAAATTGTCTGCCAGTATTTTCTGATAACATACTGCATTCATCTTGCCATCAATTTTCACAAGATTCCCCAAGATTCCCCATGCTCACACCCCCCCAAAACATCAGTGGGCCACCACCATGCTTTACAGTGGGGATGGTATTCTATTCACTATAAGCCTTGTTGACCCCTCTCCAAACATATTGCTTATGGTTGTGACCATAAAGCTCTATTTTGGTCTAGTCACTCCAAATTACAGTGTGCCAGAAGCTGTAAGGCGTTTTAAGGTGTAGTGTCGGGCATATTGTAACTTTTTTTGTGGCATTGGCGCAGTAAAGGCTTCTTTCTGGCAACTCAACCATGCAGCTCATTTTTGTTCAAGTATCGTCGTATTGTGCTCCTTGATACAACCACACCATCTTTTTCCAGAGCAGCCTGTATTTCTCCTGAGGTTACCTATGGGTTTTTCTTTGTATCCCGAACAATTTTTGGCTGAAATCTTTCTTGGTCTACCTGACCTTGGCTTGGTATCAAGAGATCTCCAAATGTTCCACTTCTTAATAAGTGATTCAACAGTACTGACTGGCATTTGCAAGGCTTTGGATATCTTTTTATATCCTTTTCCATCTATATAATGTTCCATTACCTTGTTACGCAGGTCTTTTGACAGTTCTTTCCTGCTCCCCATTGCTCAGTATCTAGCCTGCTCAGTGCATCCACGTGAGAGCTAACAAACTCATTGATATTTATATACAAACACCAATTGCAATTTAAAAAGCCACAGGTGTGGGAAATTCACCTTTAATTGCCCTTTTTCACCTGTGTGTGTCAAACGTGTGTGAAGGCTAAACATTCAAGGGTATGTAAACTATTGATCAGGGCCATTTGGGTGATTTCTGTAATCAATATGATTTAAAAAGGAGCCAAACAACTGTGTGATAATAAATGGCTTCATATGATCACTATCCTTAAATAAAAGACAGTTTTTTTGCATGATCAGTCATATTTTCAAAATTAATGCCAAAATTTCTGCCAGGGTATGCAAACCTATGAGCACAGCTGTATTTATAAATATATGAACGCAATATAGAGTAAAATAACAATGACATCAGACTTTAATGAGTCTTTGTTTGATTAGTATCCAGCCATATTAAGAGACAGGCTGTGTCACAGCTAAACAGTGAAACTAACCTTCAGATCAGTGTCGGAGTCTACTTAAAGGTCACCAACTTGATCTCCTTTGTTAGGTTATAGGTCTGTACGTCACTCTTACTTAAGATGCAGAGGCAAACTGCAGAGCTTTTTACTGTCAGACTTCCCAATCCCACACAGAGCCTTTCTTAAGGCAAGTCTTGCAGCAGTGCATATAATGAAAGAAACTACCACAGAGGAATACTCTTTTTAGCCAAAAGCTTGTCAGTATCAAAGGCTGAGCATAATCCCCCCCCAACTAAAAAATACCCTTTGGCTGTTCTCTTCTCTACCATCGGTGTTTGGCTATACAGTCATATGTACAGCCTCCAATAAATAACCTGTGTTCTTAGTCATGGAGGAGTAATGGAGCTGGAGGAAAAGAAGCTGACCTTTATGGCCACTTGCATGGCTGTGTTCTCTCCATTCATCCCCAAAACTTGGCCTTCATACACCTCCCCAAACGCTCCGTGGCCCAACGCTCTGCAGACACACACCAAACCATGAGCACGCTGCTACAATAAGAATGACGCATTCAAAAGCACATTTCTTACAGGGGATGCATTTAAAGTTCTTGAAGAAAAAGGTGAGAGATTTAAAAAACCGGGCCATTCAGGTCCTAAACCTTGACAATAGTGCTAGCTGATGGGGCCCCCAAGGCCCCGAAACAAATATTGCCCAGGGCCCCCTAAAGGCTTGGGCTGGTCCCACAGGTACCACTCAGTCCGCTCTACTGTATGTGGATCCTACCTTAGAAGGGTAATGTTCTTGCGTGGTACTTCCTTCAGCTCGCTCAGGGAAGCAGCTTTGCCAGCAAAGCAGTAGTTGGGATTGTAGTCTGTCATGATGGTTGATGACCGGATCTTACTCAGCTTGTATTCTGGACTCTGGAGATGTAGCCTAACCGCGTGCGGTTGGTTTTTCTTACGGTAGTATACTGTAGAGTAAACAAGGAGGACACTGTAGTGTTGGTAACTGTGTTACTGTGTTGGATCCTGTAGCATTTGATACTGTAGGGTTAGTTACTTGTGTATCGGTTACTGTAATAGTGTGTTGGTTACCGTAGGGTTAGTTACAATGGCGTTGGTCACTGTAATAGCATGTTGGTTACTGTAGTATTAGTTACTGTAGCGTTGGGTGCTGTAATAGTGTGTTGGTTACTGTGGCGTTGGTTACTGTAATCATGTGTTAGTTACTGTAGCATTGCTTACTGTGATAATGTAGGGTTAGTTACGGTAGTGTTGGTTATGTGATGGAGTTCTCTAGTTCAAACTGACTATGCTGTAGCTATCGGAGACACAACAACCTCCTATAGCTGCATCAACCATATAGACTTAGGCCGGGATTCAAGCCCATCAAGGACTATAAGCACTATAGGCAATATTTCCGGGTTCACCAAGATCCCATTCACAGCGCACTACATATCCTGGCTCAGTTGTAAATGACCTAATATTTATTTTCAGTGATTGGATTAAATCCCAGCCTTATTCTACTATAATGTCTGTCCTCTAACATCTGCGCTTTGACCTTTAACATTTAAACTCTGGCTCTAGCTTTGAGTCTGGGATTGGAGGACTGAGGACTCACCCTCCGTGGAGGCGGCCCGTGACCCCGATGCAGGTTGGTAGTCTGCCTGGGGGAGGGGGGGCTGGGTGCGGGCCCTGGGGGACGATGCGTGGAGGTGAGAGGTGCCCTCTGCCGTGACGTCGAGCTGCAGGTGCAGACAGAGGCGAAGCTCGGGGAAAGGAGTGGGGGGGGGGCCCGTGCACAGACTACCAACCTGCATGTGGGAGAACTCAGGTGAAGAGACACTGTTAACTGAGGTCTGTCTCTACACGGATGAGTCCTCTCGCCAGGCCACGATGGAGCTGCAAAGGTTTTTGTGTGTGTCGTGTGATGCATTTTGTGTGTCTTGGGTATAGGGAACTGTTCCACAGACGTTCAGCGTTACAGCTCGGTGGTGACGTAAAGGCAATGTCCCTGTGGTGGCGGAGACGTCATTTTTCAGTTTAAACGCTTCGCATGTCGGCTCAATAGGAAATTACCTTTACATTTCCTAGCTGATCTGAAGCGCTAATGTGTGGCACTTCAGTGGTTAATAATGAATTGAACCATGACACTGCACAGTACGCATTTTGAAATGACACTGCTGGAGACAGGAACCAGCTCTGACATCACTTCCTTTGAAGGCTTATGGAGAAGTTGCATGATCTCACCCAAAGTGACTTTCACTCTACAGTGAAGCTCTGTGTAAATTACGGGTTTTATTTATTTAGCATTAAAAAAAGTACAGTTGCACTTCAGCCATGGCATGTCTCGTTACAGTTAGTGCACAAGTAAAACTCTAAACATTTATAATGTATATCAACATAGGGGGAAAGTTTATACTAAATATCAGTTTGTCTGGTGAATCAGGACAGAATTTTACCATGGTTTTTGTCTTAAACAATATACAGATATCACATAAGTTATGCATATCCTATATGCTCACCCAATACTATCCTGACATATAGTATATATTTATTGTTAGTATTAACCCCATTACACGGTTGTTCAGTATATGAAAGTAGTACGGGTGTTTAAGTAGATCAATTTCACAGTGAGGCAGTAATTCTTGGATCCAGAGTGATGATTCACTGCGGCAGTCTTTTAAAGCTTTAAGTTGACATGTTGTCATGGTAAGACACTCCATGATTGGACACTTTAATCAGCACTTGCTGGAGAAGAAGGCGCCTAAACAGCCTTTCCTTTCACTCTCACTACTGCAGCACACGGTTGTCAAAAAGAGATAGTGCAAAGAGAGACATCAAATAATCCCTCAACGGCTTATATTTCTGGCCAAAAACCTAATAAGACAATTGGTAAATTCTTTGAGCATGAGATACACACGTAACATACAGCAGCAGCATTCATTATTTATTATGATGGTGATCATTCACCGACCACCGGCCAGACGCAGTTAGACACTACTATTAGTATAGATTATCATTCTCTCTTCAACTCATCAATGTTTCCACAGCAGAATAATGAAATGTTCAATTCAAAGGTTAATAGCAGTCATTTTCTTAATTCCCTAATCACTCCTTTAGCAAGCTTTGTGTGCGATCATTAGCATTAAGCCAAGTTTCACCTTGAAATAAAATAAACCCATGTGATTATAGAACAATAATAGAGGGGTAAGAATCGTTACTGGTGCGGAGATGGCCGTCCTGTGTGCCCATTGAAGCATGAATAGATAGATTTGCACAGTATGTGTTCTTGTACCCACAATCGCTCCCAACGCGTCAGACAACCAACACTCCGGCAGAAACCTCTCAGATGTTGTGGTGTGAAATAAAGTGCAAGAGTGAAAGGTGGTCGATTTCACTGCAATCCCTTAAGCCCGTCCGAAAATTGATGTGTATCACAGTTGAATGGTACAGTAAAGTCCCTGCCAGGCTTGATGTTTAAATAATGCCCAAGGGCTGGCAGGTTAAAAACCCAATTTTTGTTAAAAAAATTTTATTAAAAAATATGCAGAAACTCCTAAAAGGCCACCATTGTTCTTTCTGTCACTCTAAGGATGATTTTGTGTTCCCGGATCCAATCTCTACCATTATCTTCCTAGCGTTAAACTGCAGGGTTGAATCACGGACTACCACCGTTCACTCTCATCCAGTGTCACAGCTTGGTTTAAATGCCAAGTGTCCTGCCTTTTTCAGGATGCTTTCATTGTCATAAAGTTAAATACAGCATCACCGCCGTGGAGAGAAGCGTGTAGCTCACAAGCGATGGAAGGTGGAGGGCACAGAGTCGACACAGAACTGGAAGAGTCTCTTACTGAGGGTAAGGCTGGCGCAGGTCAGGACAACTGCCATCACCACGGTGGACGCCACCACAGCCAGGATAACGGACAGGGACAGCTGGCTGTCTGGGGCGAGGCCCTGGGGCGCTGCTGGGGGAGGTCAGAGGTCAGGGTCAGCAGAGGTGAGGATGGAGAACCATGCAGATCACAGCAATGTGGCTAAGAAAATGAACTGATAGCAAGGATGGTCCACGTCTTTTGTTTCATTCACGATCCAAAACAACACCCAGTTTCCTGTTGTTACCTGTGCAGGTGACGTTGTCACTGGCCAGGACCTCCTCGTCGTGACACAGGCAGAGGATGAGTCGAGTGTCCTCATCCCGCTTGCAGCTCTGGGTCTGACAGTGGCTGCAGTTGAGCTGCACTTTGATCTCACAATCTCCATGGCTCTCCATGGCTGAGTGGAAAGGATGACAGGGGATGACAGATGACAACAGAAGACGACAGAGGACGACAGAGCGCGACAGAGGACGACAGAGTGCGACAGAGGACGACAGAGGACGACAGGATGACAGAGGACGACAGAGGACGACAGGATGACAGAGGACGACCAAGGATGACAGAGGACGACAGAGAGCGTCAGAGGACGACAGAGGACGACAAAGGATGACATAGGACGACAGAGAACAGACAAGCATCCGCATGTTGTGGTCAACTATAACTAATCCTGATGTCCCTGTACGGTCTATACTGCCCGGCCGTGGGTAAATAGATTTGTCTTCCTGATGTCTGCCAGCACACAGAGGCCTGCTTTGTATCAGGGGCTGCATTGGCAGCACATGCTATGGGCAGAAATTACTGTGCCGTGCAGTAAAGAATTGAGCGGCTGCCTGTTCTTTCACGGCGACGGATTGAGAGACAACATGGCTCCAGGATCAACAGGATCCGCGAGGCCCTTAATTAGTTAATGGTGTCCGAGGCCTAAGGCCTCCATCCCTACTTCTCCCACTGAATTAGAGTCAGGTGCCAGAGACACAGACACATAGATGATAGTGTCACTGCATGTTGTTGCCCATATCCCCCCTTTTCTCCCCCGTCTCAATGGGATGAGACCGTATTGTGAGAAAATGTTCCTTTAATAAAATTCTTAAAACATACTACATAGTCTAATTTAGACACAACAAATCTGAGGCAAGTTTTGAGACTTGAAATATTGCAAACACTGCATTTAAAACAATGTTATGTCTTCACAAAATGAAATATTTTCTTCAAATGACACACACACCGTCTAATAAATACACATTTCTAAGAACCAACTGAACACTGATGTGCTCAATGGAAAACACTACGATGAGCGGAAAACACTACGATAATCTTATCAGTAGGCCTTATGCATTTCCAGTGTTACAATACATACTGTTCATACAGTAGCCTGTTTTAAACTGTTATGTTTTCACACTCAAATATAAAACACACAAATACAAGAACTGAATGTTTTTCTATTCTGAAATACTGTATACATCTCAGCAAACAGTTGGATTTGTAAAGTGGTATTCATACAGAACAAAAATGTGTTTTTATTTGTGCAGAATTTGGTGTAAGATAAGGTACATGACTTTCATGTTTTGGTCACAGTGTCTCAAATTCCAGTGTGTAGGCAATTAAGAAAAAGTGTAAGTTGAAATAGACTATTTGCCCTCTTTACACAAGGTTGTGTCTGTTTCCAAGCAACAATTGGCAGATTTTGCTTGCTTGATTGAAGCATTATTTTCTTCTTTTGAGGTTTAGATTTTTTGCATTGATGCTAGGGGGATGAGCCCTTACCTGCCAGTGGCTGGAGAAATATCTCCCCCATGGGATGAATGAAAGAGATGCCATCCTGACCACCCGCTGTGATGTCATCTGTCAGTGCCGCATCACCTCCTTGATTTAGATTAAGTACAATGTCAAATATAAAAGCATGCAGAGATTGTAAAGAGATTCCTCCCCTAAAAACCCCATGTTTGAGCTAAAGACAATAATGACTTACAATATAACTGTCCATCTTCATTTTGAACGAGGAACTCCACAGAGGAAGGGTATCAAACTAATTTGGCCCCCGAGGCCCCCTTTGCTCTT
Organism: Esox masquinongy; assembly: GCA_016801175.1. Lineage (NCBI taxonomy): Eukaryota > Metazoa > Chordata > Actinopteri > Esociformes > Esocidae > Esox > Esox masquinongy. The sequence goes on from JACXGI010000798.1 coordinate 87,159, forward strand.
CAATGAGGTCAGGAGGGGCTCAATGAAAATTTATTTTATTTCTTCACCGTCAAACATTCCCCTATTCATCATTTTGTGGAACTTTCAATGCGCCTTGAGTGACAGGCTTTCATTTTGGTGATTATTAGTGAGCTTGATACCATTCCACAGCTACTAAATCAATATTAGGCATAGACATCAAAGCAGTTATCAGCCAGCCTCTTTCACCGGGGCCCATGTAAATTTTCCAGCATAAATATCTTGACAGAGTCATCACAGCTAGAGACTCCAGAGTGCCATATATCCTATAAGAACAGTTCAGAGCAGCACACAGGAGAGTGTGAACACTGTAAATGCGCGTGTTAGCTTACCCCTGTATCCGCCACCTCCTCCACCAGCCGTGCAGGCACCTCCCCCTCCGCCAAACCCTCCAAAGGTGGCCCAGGACAGCTTGGATAAGGCCTGGGGGCAGGAGGAACCTCCCTCAGCACCCTCCAGGAGAGACTTCCCTGCCCACGGGAGGCTGGAGGTGTCCTTCCAGCCTCCACCTCCGCCTGCATCAAATAAATTCACGCGCACACGTAAGCAAGCGCACACACAAACCCACAATCTTGGTTTAGCTATCACTCCCTCCGAAAATGCATTCCGTTGATGTTTGCCAAAGACTTGGCCGATATTGACTCATAAGACCCTGCCGGTCAAGTAGGATTTATCAGGAATGTTCCATCAATCTCCTCCAAGTTCTCCGACACACTACTGCCATATACAGCATGGGTTTTCTCACAAAGGATAAAAAACAATGTGAAGAGGAAACCCAAAGGACAACCAGTCCATAGACTGTTTACTTTTCATTAAGGGTCAGGGGAAATAAACACAGGCACTCCAGCCTTTCCCCGAAACAAAGTCGTCTGAAGACACAAGTGGCAGTAGGTGCTTCAGCAGAGCGATACAGGGCTGTGTGTTTTCAGGGTACAGACAGTAACCTCTGTGAAGAGAGCCTTAAAGCGTGGAGCAACCACGGGCAGGTGAACTGTGCGTAACCCAACCAACCTGCAGCTCCCGTCCTGCCGTTTGAGCTGGAGGCCACCGTGTTGTTCTCATACTGCTCCAGGGGGATCTGATCCAGGCTGCTCTCTGGGTCCTCCAGGTAGGCCTTCCCTCCACCACCAGCGGCTATCAGAAGAGGAACTGGCTCCCCGCCGTCCATCTGGCACAGGTCAGACATAATAGGAGCAAAGTACCACTTCAACCTCTGGTTAGGGTCCAGCTTCAAAAGGTGATACAGCTGGTACCATAGGTTCAAGAATACAAACCACTTAACAAAACACTTTACAGCTTGTAACACTACATGTGTGAAAGACCATGATGAAAATCTTTTAGAATGCTCTTAGAAGTTATTGGAAGCTGCTCAATTTTTTTCATATATCACAGCAACATCCGCTTCTGGTGGACTCCATCGTGGCTTTCATTTTGTGGAGATGGCAGGGGTGTAGGCAGAAAAGAGTGGACTCGAGTTAGGTTGAGAGGAAGGACTCACCTTGTAGATGTAGGTAGCGCCACCACCACCCCCTCCACCTCCTGCCCACTCCTCCCCAGTTAACTCGTCTTCAATCACAGAAGATTCCCCTAGGCAGATCTTTTGTGTCAGGGGATTTCGCTGCAGAAGAAAATTGGATGTGGTTAGATCAGGGAGAAAGTGTCTGCCAGTAACACTTTCAGGGTAGCACCTGAAGTAGCAGAAATAACACAGAATAGAAACTGAAACAGTCAAATATTAGAACAGCAGGTCATCCACCTAGTAATGTCACGACCTTGGGTGGGCGGCCAAACTCTCCCCTCTACTCACCCCTGGACAGGCATCCTCCCCTTGCTGTCCCACCAGAATTGACAGGATCTCTCCCTTCTCCAGAGGGAAGATGGCAGAGATGAAGACACCATGGGACCGCTTGTTGTTGTTCTTCGCACCTTTGCCACCTGCTGCTCCATAGGCTGAGATCCTGAGCAGGGGAGAGTGGTCAGGTGATGAGGCCAAAGGTCACGTTAGATGTTCAGGTAGCATTATGACAGTGGTTACTCAGTTAATTACAGTAGCAAAGCCAAGCCAGTCTGATCTGTCGTGAATCAGAAGATTGACAGCCCTTGGCCTAACCACTGCCTCGGACGGATACAATTCATTTTCTATGAAAATGCGTCAAGGCGTTTTTGACGGTTGTGCAAAGCATCTTGGGAAGGCAGCGTGGCTGTTTGAGCTGTTCCGGCGCATCAAGAAGTTGGGCCATGGTCAATATTACGCAAATGAATCCGGCTAACGCCAGGCATTTATCCAATGGAAGTAGAGTCTTTCATAAACAAGAGACGGTCTTCCTTGTTGGTCCATCTCTGTACTGCAACGGCACAGGTGAAATATTTTTGCTCCATGTGAAACATTCTGCTACCAACTGGAGGAAAAGCAAATTATAGCAGGGACAAGCACAATAACGATTGGAGGATGATGGGAATTGTTGGTGACTCAGGTCAGTTTTATAAGTTAGCTCTGTGTTGTTAAATGGGCTGTGTTTACTAAGCATTGAGTTGTTTGTTTTATATGGCAGCGCCACAGAAAAACATTGCCTGCTAGCATAGTGCTCATTATAGCGTGTGTTTTTATTTTGCCTATGAGTGTAAAAAATAATTTTTGTCGGTTTCATGTTAAATTAAAAAAAGTTCACGAAGGGATGTCAACACAGCCCTCCCCCGCCGAAAAACAAACACCCATAGCGGATACGCCCATAAGCAGCCATCTGGGGAAAGGCAGCGCATCTGCAAGCGAATTTGCGCCGGAATAGTGGACATGCACCGTAATAAACAACGCCTGACAGAGGAAGACCTGCGTGTATGATCAGCTGAAAGAATGGTTGAAAAATGAAGATAGTTGTAGTGTCATTGTAACCAGAGCTCAGATGAATGACCAAACAAAAGAACAACAACATAGCAATCATAATGAACAGCAGCACACGGTCTCCTTGATTCTCCTCAGCACCTTACAATAACATCTAGCTCATTGTAATAATGCCCCATGACCAGGCCAGCAAATACAATAAATTAGTTCAAAGTCTTGTCTTGGTGGGGGCCAGATTAGAGAGAGAGTGAGCACAGATGTGCTAATATATGCTTCTAGCCAGTGAGTCAAGCATCTACCTCTGCCCAAGTCTTAAGGCACCAGTAGACCTTAGTCGCATAGCACATTTTGACAAACGTTTCAGTGTGCGCACTTAAAAGAGGCAAAAGAAAACTTGGAAATAAATCTTGTGTGCAAACTGCTGCAAACCCCCCCCCCCAAAAAAATACAAGTATACACAATTCACACACAAATAATGACCATGCACCCCATTTCTGCTGGAAGTATGAATTAAGCTTTACTCAAACACACACACACACAAACACAGACTGACAGAAATGTACATTTTGAATCATCCAAACTAAAATAATCGGATAACTTTGCTATTAAGAGTCATTAACGTGTAATTAGACCACTATATTTTTCATGTTTTCTTGATTTCAGAAAAAATTAAGAGACCACTGCACCTTTTTCTTTCCTTTCCAAAAAAGTTGAAAAGGAAAGTTTTGAGTGAGGAACGGAAGCGTTCTGTTCCTCACTCAAAACCTTCCTTTTCGACTTTTTTGGAAAGTTTTGTATTTTGTACATCGAGACCCGATGTGTGATTTAAGTGTTTCCTTCATTTTTTTGAGCAGTGTATTTTGCTCTTGAAGTCTATTTATACTGTGTTTAGAACAAAGGCCTGTGGAGTACTTCCACTGAACAACAATCACTTCAGCGATTAAATGAAATCAATGAACTTTTAAAATGGCTTTAAAATAGCTGATGCATTTATTCTTTGTTACTTTTATTGAAAAAGACACTGTATACATTATATTCTTTGTGTTAATGCCTTCCATCTACATATTTTCCAACTGTTCAACCCCTTGCAAACCCACATGTATGTACACAAACATGAACACAGATGCATGTGGACACATTTGCTGCACACATGTACCCTATGATTTGGTTTGCTTATGGATTCCTTAAACACAAGAAACAGCTATTGTTTTTCTGGCAAAGCCATGTCCATTGATTACTGAACTGTATTTTTGTCACGGTACGGTGAGCAGCAGCGCCACTGTTCCGTGCACCTGCAGTTCCCATCTCTCACTAACGCATCCCGGACTTGTCTCTGTCACGTCTCCAATCATGCACACCAGGTCCCCATCACATCGTTTGTAAGTGTTTAAATGTTTCCCCTCTGCTCCCTGCATTTGTGGATCATTGTTTCTTGTTAGCGTGTTCTGTTGGTGAGTGTTACTTGCGTTACTGTTTGAATGTTCCTTGTTAAGATGCATGTTGCGCACTTCTCTTTCATTCAGTTTAGCATTATCGTTATCCGTTTGTTGTTTTTTTTTTTTTTTTTGGTTTTGTTTGCATTAAAAAGCCACGAACGTGAGCAATGCCTGCGCCTGGTTCCTACCCCACACTACACCTGAATCGTGACAATTTTATATCGATAGAGTAACATAAACGTTGTCATACATGTTTTTTGCTGGGAACAATGAAAAGATTCTACAGTACTTTTAGGTCTGTGCATTGAACTGACATCATTAGTTCTGTGTAAATAGCTCTGTGTGTGTTGGTGATAGAAGCATTTCTCATAGCGACCGTCACAATCCCATTTAGAGGAGCTATTTTAATAGAGGCATTTAAACAGAGACTCAATTACTGAAAAAGCCTTAAAATAAGAACACGGTCAAGTATGGGTTTAGGGAAGATGTACAAATAAATGGAATAATAAAGGGAACAAAATTCCTTGATCCTTTTTTAAATATTAATTTTGCTAAATGTGCAAATGTAAAGGCCATTTTGATTTAATAAGAGGTCCTAATTTCAATTTTTGCTAAATCAATTATCTTATGATCATTGTAAAGTACCGGTATACATAAGCTCAGGACAAATCCTAAATAAATGGAAAATATTTAGTAACTCTTTATTTAGTAAAACCTGCTCACAACACACACACACAGCTCAGAAGGATGCACTGATGTGGACCTAATGTCAAACTCCTTGAGGTGTGAAAATCATTCTTCACACTCCAGAAACTTGCCACTATTCTATTGGTCTAGCGGGTATGTGACATTAAGGTTTAAACCTGTATTAATCAGTTAACTTGTTTGTGCTGCTTCCGGGCAGCTATTAATACTGATGTAGAGGTTGTGCTGCTTTCTCCTAGCTGTCAATACTGATGCACAGATGCAGTAATGGTTTTGGAGACTTGTTTAGTCTAGCGCAGTGTTCCCATTGAAAAACCAGTTGTGTGTGGCGTGCAAAACTATTTTCAGCCTGTCAGAGGGCTGGAACAACGCCCCCCATCAACTGGGGCTGAAGTGGAGTGGCTAGACAGCTTTAGGTTCATTGGTGTCCAGGTGGCCAATAGAGTAACACAGATGACACATGCTGCTCAGCGATTGGTACAGCCCTGAACTGCCCTCGATCGCTGGGCGCTTCTGATCTCCTCGTCTTGTGTATATACACTGCTGCTGATGTTAAGTATATTTCTGCTACTATCCCTACAAGCCTGAATGACCTGGTTACTCCGCACATTGGATCTGAAATGGCTCACCCTGTACACAGCAAGGCTATTGTGCATTCCTTCTGGCACCATTTTTTTTGTTACCATCTTACGCTTTACAAACTTTCATAAGCATTTTACTAGTGTTACACGATGCTAAGAAAATGTGTAAAAAAAAAAAAGCTTCATGTTCCTAAAACAAACTTGCACCCACATGTATCTGTTGGTAGCTGGAACCCTCCAGGTCTGCACTCCTTTCAATGGACCGTCCTTGGCCACAGTGACACTGACATTGGTGTTGCGGTACGAGCTGTCACACTGGGCCTGGGTGGGGCCCCGAGGGCCACTGGCCCCGCAGGAGGTGAACCACCAGGTCATCAGGGACATGTCTGAGAGGAGGAGACAGACACACCAGTCACGTGACTGAGGAGGGGAGACAGACACGCCAGTCACATGACAGAGGAGACAGACACACCAGTCACATGACTGAGGAGGGGAGACAGACACGCCAGTCACATGACAGAGGAGACAGACACACCAGTCACATGACTGAGGAGAGGAGACAGACAAATCAGTCACATGACTGAGGAGGGGAGACAGACACACCAGTCACATGACTGAGGAGAGGAGACAGACACGCCAGTCACATGACAGAGGAGACAGACACACCAGTCACATGACTGAAGAGAGGAGACAGACAAATCAGTCACATGACTGAGGGGGGAGACAGACACACCAGTCACATGACTGAGGAGAGGAGACAGACAAATCAGTCACAGGACTGAGGAGGGGAGACAGACACGCCAGTCACATGACAGAGGAGACAGACACACCAATCACGTCAGTCAACCAAAACCAAACTCTGTGTTGCACGGAAAAGAGACAAGCAGACAGACATATGGTGGCACAGCTGTCGAGGAAATCACAGTAAATTACATTAATGGAAAATAGCCCTGCCAAAGGCCATTGGTTATACAAATGCAAAGTACATTCTGATGGAACAGCTGTCAGTATACCTGAGGCAGAGGGCTCTGGGAGGGGGCCAAAGAAATCTTGCTCACTGATGGAGTCCATTTCATGGAAGAATCTGTGTCCAAGCAGCAGGGAGTTGAGATCTGAGAGGAGAGGGACGAGAGGCAGGCCTGTTCATCTCCACAGTCCACACACAGACCAGAAAAACCTTATTCTCCATACATCACCCATTAATCATGATTTCTTCAAAGACTGCAGCAGGTTATAGAGTTTTTTTTTTTCTGAGAGCAGTTAAAGCTCCAGAGTTGAGCAGATAAAAAGATATGATCTGCAGGGAGCTGGGGTGTGAGAAGATGGAGGCCCAACAAACAGTCAGTAAGTGAGAGACAGACCGACAGAAAGGAGATAAGTACGACGACATGAAAGGAGGATGATAAAGGAGGTTATGATTTTGGAGCAACACTTAGTCGTGGAATTCTGGATAATCTGGAGATGTGCTACATTACAGTGTAATAGGGAAGATAAATCTGCTCGCCGATCATCACCGTGCCAAACGGGCGCCCGTGTGGTGCCACCAACACCCAGCCGACCTGCGGCCAGCCGACCTGCAGCCACCAGAACAAAAAGCCTTCCACACGACCAGCCATACCTCTTCCAGCTCGCCTAATCCATGACCACATCTGTGTACAATACTTGAATAAAACCAATGTCGTCAGTCTATCCAAGACACATCTGACCAAACGGCTTTGTTATGGATATAAATCAACAGAACAAAGATGTGTGCGTGAGCTTGATATTAATCTGAGTGATACTGGAAACCATTGTTGGCACACGATTTTACTGTCAGATTGCGGATTCGACCCCGGGGTGAAGCATTCAACGTCGGTTTACCCCTTTCAGAAACAATCAGGCAGCATGTGGATCACTGGGCCTGGAGGGGAGATGTCCAGCTGTGCTGGAGACAGCGGTAAGCCGTCGCATGTGTGCGCGTCATTCCTGGGTTAAGACTCCTCCCTGTCTTCAACGGTCCTCGTGTTTTGAGTCTTAAGGCATATATTGTAAACGGTCTCCATAGGGATAGAGCTGCACTTGAGAAGGGCTCTCCACTGGATGTTACTCTGTCCTACCTAATACGAGACACAAACGCTTTGGAATGTATTCAGGTCCACCTACACTAATATCATGGAAACACTCGGGTGGATGCCATGATTCAGTGATACAAGCAATACACGTTTAGAGACATCACTCAGTTGACCTTTAAGGAATTTAATTAGCTTTTCTCTGTGAAAGAGGCCCCTCTCCAGCAGTAAATGTCATTTTAAGACATGAAGGGACTTTAGTCTCTTTTCATTTGTTTGAAAGACAATTATATTTAACAAAAATATAAACACAACATGTGAAAACCAGAGTACAGTGTGGTGGAACTTCGAGGCAGGTAGCACAGAGAATTGTCTTTGCAACACCAGTACAGGTCCAGTGAGATACTCTGGGCCGGAGCTCAGAGCGTTGCTTTACATAGCCATTATGGCGTGTCTAGGTGATCCACACAGAGACCCAGAACTCCTCAGAACATTTGTCCAGTTCAGGCAGGTTTTAACCAGTTCAACAGTTGCGCTCAACACCCTGTTCTTTAGGTGCGAGATCTGTAGAAACTGTTAGCCACAGTTCCCTTCCTGTACTTGGACTTGAGCAGAACAGCAAGTGTTTATGTTTAATAACAATCACTTCAGTACTTTTCCACTTGACCTAATGTAACAGAGTGGAATGGCACCTAGTCATTTTTCACCCTGTCGGTACATGCGTACATACATGTAACAGTAGTTCAGCAAATTTCCATAACAACAGTTACCCACGATACTCTGGGCATAGAGTGAGCTACAGTCCCTTGTTCAGTATAGATTATGTTGAATGGTAGAGCTCACCTGTGTCAAAGCATGCAGCCCCCAGGGCGATGTCATCCAGGGCAATGTCAGCATTGGAGCCTGGTCCCCACAGGGCTTTCACCTTCAGGTGGAACCTGGACAATACACTACAATGAATGCTGGGAAACACAGTATGTCTTTAAATCCAGATTGAATGATAGTTTTCGTTAATAAGAAAAAATACTTATTTATTTACCGGATACCAACGTGAAATGCACAGTCATAATAATCAATGAACTACAATCACTCAATAAACACCAAAGCTGAGCTTTCACACGCTGTACGATTAGACACCTCTGGGTGGTAATTTAGGAGAATATTTTGGGCACCCATTAAGGAGGGCAGGTAGCTGCAGAGTGACATCCTGCCAGTTGTCCTTCCACTGCCCAGACCTCTCCCACACCAGGGGAGACTTGGTGGAACCATTCTCTTCTAGCGACAGCAGCACCGTGCCATTAAACTCCCCATATAGGTACACAGAGAAATGCAACTGCAGACGGAGATACCAAACAGAGAAGTTACATTTAGTTAAATGCTGTTCGTTTTATCCAAATGGGGTCCAGTCCGAAAATGTACGAAAATGCATGCTCTCACTGATGTTAGTTGCTCTGGTTAGGAACGTCTGCTAAATGATGTGAATGTCCAATGTAATTGTCTCATCCCTGAGGAAGCCATTGGGCGGCTGAATAGGTGGGTTCATTTACATAACTTACCAGACAGGCTGTGGTAGACACCGGTTGAGGGAAGGAGGAACTTTGGGCAGATGCTTCATGACTAGAGCTATTTCCTCGTATGGCCAGAAACAGGAAGTGTCCTGGGGACAGGACATGAACCAGAACATTGAGTGAGGCTGACACCAATGTAGCCTCCCTCGGTGTCCTTCAGGTCATGTCAAGCAGACATGACCTACAGAGCTCTAAAGAGAACAGCCCTTCAGTTCTCTGCTCAAAAACAAGAAATATTTTCTTGGCATAGCACTTGCCAATTTGGACTGAGATAAACTGGAGCTACTGAAATGCAGTTTAATTATGGAAATTAATACAGCAGCAACGAGTCACGTTTGACCCCAGAGCACGTCATGCTGTTAGAAGAACAAAGAAACTTGATGATGTCATTCTATTTATTGACAACCTCACAGAGCATAACTCCTTTACTAAAAAAACAGATTGCCTAGGGCTGGTTTTGGGATAAAGATTAAGCCAAGTCCTGGACTAAAAAATCAAGATCAATGGAGAGCGTCTACTGTTTCTACTGTACTTCACAAACAACAAGAGGGTTGCAAAAAGTAGCAATGTTCTCATTACACAGTGTGTCCAGTATGCTTAGTGATTCACTATGCAAATGAAAAACAATTCACAGCCTAGTGTAAAAATGCAACACCCGACTGCTATGTATCTCAGGGTCTCATGAAGGCGTCTAAACTCTTTTTCGTATAAGGTGTTACACAGCCTATTTTAGGCCTGGTTAACCTGGAGTAACCTGGAGGGCTTTGCAACATTTACCTTGTGTGTTTCGCAGAGCTGAACCCAGCATTTGGTCACTGTGTCTCAGTTCCTTCCCAGTGACTCTCATCCAAGAGGACAGCTCATTGGACGTTGACCAGCCACAGGACCCGAGCTCAAATGAACAGAGGGCTCCATAGGGCATTGAATCTGCATGAGGACACATTCAACAGCAACACACTTCAATGATACAGCGAATAAAAACTCATGTTATTATCAACAAAGGCTTTCAGGAATTGATAACGCAGACTCACTGTCCGTGGACTACCTTGGGATAAAGAACACCATTTATACACACTTTGGTGCTCCACCAGATTACCTTTTCCTTCTCAGAGTGCAGTCACTATGGATTGTGTAAAAGAAAGGCTACAGTATTCTTTTGTGGTAAATCCATGTCATCTCTCCGGGGAATAACTACTCAACAGGCCTTATGGATCTCATTACTAAATGGAGTTGCCAGTGCTCAATTGGGAACCATGCTTCGCATTGAACAAAGTGTTTAGAGGTAATGTTGAGAGGACTTTTATGATTGTGTTGATGTGAGCACTGATGTAAGTGCCGCAAGCACTGAGGTTTACGTTCACTCTGTCAATACACTAATTGATCAATACACTTGTGTAATTTAAAGCACATCACTGAAGAGACAGTAGAAAAGTGGTGTTTCAATTTCATGGGCAGGAGAAACTGTAGCATTGTCCAACTCCCGGAAAGATGGTTCCAAAGAAACATTTTAGCAGGAGGATTCCAGCTGACACGTCTGACACATTCTTGGCCCATAATGCAATTTCGACCCAGTGACCGTTACACTTTTCTCTTAGCATAAGGGACTTAGAGGAAAGCACTTACTGTTGGCCAAACTACTGCCTGCAGTCAAACCATTTATCATGGCCTTAAACTTTAATACTGTTAATGCAAGTGGCATCAACCCTGCCGGTAGTACCACAGACAGTTTCTTCTAGGAGGTTGAGAAAAGTGCAACCTCGTTTCCAAAACAGTTGTGACGCTGCACAAAAATGTAAATAAAAACAGAATGCAATGATGTGCAAATCATTTAAACACTATGTTCAATAGACAAAAGCACAACAGCATATGAAATGTTGAAACTGAGACATTTTATTATTTCTGGAAAAATACATGCCCATTCTGAATTTGATGCCAGCAACACATTTCAAAAACCCTGGGACAGGAGCGTGTTTACCACTGTGTTGCATCACCTCTTCTTTTAACCATACTCAGTAAGCATTTAGGAACTGAGGAGATCAATTGCTGTAGTTTTGAAAGTGAAATGTTTTCCCATTCTTGCTTGATCTAGGTGTTCAGCTGCTCAACAGTTTGAGGTCTCCTTTGTCGTATTTTTCATATGTTTTCAATGGCTGACAATTCTGGACTGCATGCAGGCCAGTTTAGCACCCGGAGTCTTTTACAACTGAGCCATGCTGTTGTAAAATGTGCAGAATGTGGTTTGGCATTGTCTTGCTGAAATTAGCAAGGCTTTCCCTGAAAAAGACGTCATCTGGATGGTAGCATATGTTGCTCCAAAACCTGTATATATTGTTCAGCATTAATGGTGCCTTCACAGATGTGCATGTCACCCATGCCATGTGCACTAATGCACCCCCACACCATCACAGATGTTGGTTTTTGAACTGCGCACTGATAACATGCCTTTCCTCTTTAGCCTAGAAGACGCTGCGTCCATGATTCCCAAAAATAATTTCTGATATGTCTGATATAATTTTGATATGTCAGACCTCAGGACAGTTTTCCACTTCAGTCCATCTTAAATGAGCTCGGGCCCAGAGAAGACAGCGCCGTTTCTGGATCTTGTTTAAGTTTGTTTTCTTATTTGCATGGTAGAGTTTTAACTTGCATTTGTGGATGCAGCAACAAAGTGTGTTTATAGAACATGATATTCAGAAGTGTTCCTGAGCCCATGCACAGATTTCCACTACAGAATCATGTCTGTTTTTAATGCAGTGCCACCTGAGGGCCCAAAGTTTACCACCATCCAATATAAATTTTCGGCTTTGTCTCTTGTGTACAGAGATTTCTCCAGATGCTCTGAATCTTTTTATGATATTACAGTGAGGGAAAAAAAAAATTTGATCCCCTGCTGATTTTGTATGTTTGCCCACTGACAAAGAAATGATCAGTCTATAATTTTAATGGGAGGTTTATTTGAACAGTGAGAGACATAATAACAACTAAAAAATCCAGAAAAACGCATGTCAAAAATGTTATAAATTGATTTGCATTTTAATGAGTGAAATAAGTATTCGACCCCTCTGCAAAACATGACTTAGTACTTGGTAGGAAATCCCTTGTTGGCAATCACTAAGGTCAGACGTTTCTTGTAGTTGGCCACCAGGTTTGCACATATCTCAGGAGGGATTTTGTCCCACTCCTCTTTGCAGATCTTCTCCAAGTCAATAAGGTTTCGAGGCTGACGTTTGGCAACTCGAACCTTCAGCTCCCTCCACAGATTTTCTATGGGATTAAGGTCTGGAGACTGGCTAGGCCACTCCAGGACCTTAATGTGCTTCTTCTTGAGCCACTCCTTTGTTGTCTTGGCTGTGTGTTTTGGGTCATTGTCATGGTGGAATACCCATCCACGACCCATTTTCAATGCCCTGGCTGAGGGAAGGAGGTTCTCACCCAAGATTTGACGGTACATGGCCCCGTCCATCGTCCCTTTGATGCGGTGAAGTTGTCCTGTCCCCTTAGCAGAAAAACACCCCCAAAGCATAATGTTTCCACCTCCATGTTTGACTGTGGGGATGGTGTTCTTGGGGTCATAGGCAGCATTCCTCCTCCTCCAAACATGGCGAGTTGAGTTGATGCCAAAGAGCTTGATTTTGGTCTCATTTGACCACAACACTTTCACCCAGTTCTCCTCTGAATCATTCAGATGTTCATTGGCAAACTTCAGAAGGGCCTGTACATGTGCTTTCTTGAGCAGGGGGACCTTGTGGGCGCTGCAGGATTTCAGTCCTTCATGGCGTAGTGTGTTACCAATTGTTTTCTTGGTGACTATGGTCCCAGCTGCCTTGAGATCATTGACAAGATCCTCCCGTGTAGTTCTGGGCTGATTCCTCACCGTTCTCATGATCATTGCAACTCCATGAGGTGAGATCTTGCATAGGGCCTCAGACCGAGGGAGACTGACAGTTCATTTGTGTTTCTTCCATTTGCAAATATTCGCACCAACTGTTGTCACATTCTCACCAAGCTGCTTGGCGATGGTCTTGTAGCCCATTCCAGCCTTGTTTAGGTCTACAATCTTGTCCCTGACATCCTTGGACAGCTCTTTGGTCTTGGTGGAGAGTTTGGAATCTGATTGATTGATTGCTTCTGTGGACAGGTGTCTTTTATACAGGTAACAAGCTGAGATTCGGAGCACTCCCTTTAAGAGTCTGCTCCTAATCTCAGCTTGTTACCTGTATAAAAGACACCTGGGAGCCAGAAATATTTCTGATTGAGAGGGGATCAAATACTTATTTCACTCAATAAAATGCACATCAATTTATAACATTTTTGACATGCGTTTTTCTGGATTTTTTTGTTGTTATTCTGTCTCTCACTGTTCAGATAAACCTACCATTAAAATTATAGACTGATCATTTCTTTGTCAGTGGGCAAATGTAAAAAATCAGCAGGGGTTCAAATAATTTTTTCCCTCACTGTATGTACCGTAGAATATGAGATCCCAAACTCTTTGCAATTTTACATTGAGAAACATTATTTCTTTAATTGTTGCACTATTTGCCCGTGCAGTCTATCACAGAGTGGTGAACCCCTCTCCATCTTTACTTCTGAAAGACTCATCCTCTCTGGAATGCCCTTTTAAACCCAGTCATGTTGCTGACCTGTTGCCAATTAACCTAACTAGTTGTGTGATGTTCCACCAGGTTTTTCTTAGCATTACACAACTTTTCCAGTCTTTTATTGCCCCTGTCACAGCATTTTTTAAACATATTGCTGGTATCAAATTCAAAGTAGACATTTACTTTTCAAGAAACAATGAACATTTCTCAGTTTCAACATTTAATATGTTGTCTTTGTACTATTTTCTATTAAAAATAGGGTTTAAATGATTAGCACGTCATCGCATTCTGTTTTCACTTCCATTTTACAAGGCATCCCAACTTTTTTGGAAACAGGGTTGTAGATTGAGAGACTGATTATAAAGATGGAGCTCAGAAATAGAGTGGGGGAAAGACAGAGTGGGGTATCTAATTAACCGCAGCCTCCAGAGGCGTAATGTGGTCGGAGGGCATCAATGCTACAGGACACAGCCGCCGGCACACTCTCATTTATAAAGGACTTAATTTATTCCAATGTAAATTTATGTGAACAAAAAACGTCTGATTCTGACACACTTTTTCTCCCAGGTTTACAGACATAATTGAACGTTTTAAGATATACATTAACTATTTGGATGACCGTTTTCTTCACGAGCTGATACGTGACAGAACGTACACTACCGTTCAAAAGTCTGGGGTCACTTAGAAATGTTCTTGTTTTTGAAAGAAAAGCAAATTGTTTGTCCATTAAAATAACATCAAATTGATCAGAAATACAGTGTAGACGTTGTTAATGGTGTAAATGATTTTATTGTAGCTGAAAACGGCTGATTTTCAATGGAATATCTACATAGGCATACAGAGACCTATTATCAGCAACCATCACTCCTGTGTTCCAATGGCGCATTTTGTTTGCTAATTCAAGTTTATAATTTTAAAAGGCTAATTGATCATGAGAAAACCCTTTTGCGATTATGTTAGCACTGCTAAAAACAGCTGTGCTGATTAAAGAAGCAATAAAACTGACCTTCTTTAGACTAGTTCAGTATCTTCACCATCAGCGTTTGTGGGTTCAATTACAGGTTTAAAATGGCCAGAAACAAAGAACTTTCTACTGAAACTCGTTTTATCCAATCCTCGCGACCTGAGGTTAGCAATGAGCAGCGCGGGCAGAATCTCGGAGACCGCTTGTGACCGCAAGAGAAAGCGCCAACACACGCCACCCATGCCACAGCTCAGTCCGACAGATGAGTCATAGCGGTGCCCACTGCCCGCTGCCCCTTGTTGAAATGAATGAACCCGGACTCACCACAGATGATTCCCTCATCCTCCCCTAGGGGGCAGTCACTGCGTAAGTCACACACTCTGGTCTTGTCAATGCAGCCTCCGATGTCACAGTGGAAAGAAGCGCTCTCGTCACACTCTGAGTCTTGGTGATCTAGAAGTTCACGTATGTTTGTCACTGGATTAGTCCGCAATCATATCCAAACATTGAAATCATTTCACAGATATGTTTCTGTTGATGTTTAAAGGTGTAGTTTTGAACTCACCCATGTCACAGCCTATGAGCTCCAGAGAGTCGAGTGCCAGATAGCCTCTATCCCTCCCCAGGCAGGTAGAGTATAGGAGGACCACTTGGAACGGATCTCCCACCTCTCCAATCATCGCCTCCAGCACCTCCCACTGGGCACTGCTCCAAGCAAACAGAGGCTATAGACACCTTGGCTTGGTGTGTGTGTGTATGTGTGCGTGTGTGCGTGTGCATGCGTGTGTGTGTGTGTGTGGGGGGTTGATAAAGTTGATAAAAAACTGAGTGTTATCTCTATTTTATTATCTCTAGTATTTAAATATTCTACTTAATGATAACAGTATATTAGCTCCAGGATGGAGTAAACTCAGGTGTTCAGGGATCTTATGTGCATCATGATCTCAACATCTGCGCATCCAACTGTCTTTTTTGACAACATACAATGGTTCACCGAAGATTCACCATTATTTTGCTCGAGATTTTTTCATAGCACAAAAACTGGCCAGTTTTGATGATAATTATTTGCCTGATATGACAAGAAAATTTTGGGAACGTCGCTCTCATATTTTGTTGCGGTTGTACCTAAAAACCTCACTAGCTCTTACATTGCATTACCTCACAACCTAATGAGAAGGTTTGGGTTCTTTGGTGGTTGTTGCAGATGTTTTGCACAACATTTTAATGAATGTTAGCAAGACATTTCAAAGATATTTTATTTAAAACACCATCTGAAAAACAAAAATATATTGTTTAAAAAAGTGAAAGAGGGAATTATCCTAACGTGAAGTATAACCAGTAGCTTATGCTCTGGGGAGTGGGAATATTCCAGGTTTGTTGGGTCTGCTCCTACATAAAACCACCTCAAGGTCCGTAAGCTCATCAACAGTATAGGAGCTATGAGATTCCCCTGCATGGTGCCATAAACCACTTTCATTCAGAGCCGAGAAATCCTGTAATTCTCTAATCCCTTTATCTGAGACCTGTCAGAAAAACTAGCAGAATAACACCACCCGAATGGGTTTAGAAACTACCTAGTTTACAA
This sequence comes from Esox masquinongy, assembly GCA_016801175.1. Classification (NCBI taxonomy): domain Eukaryota; kingdom Metazoa; phylum Chordata; class Actinopteri; order Esociformes; family Esocidae; genus Esox; species Esox masquinongy. Next base: position 103,504 of record JACXGI010000798.1, read on the forward strand.
ATGACACTCCCAAAGCCATTTAGACAGTATGGATTGACTAAAAGCAGAGAAGAGAGTAACCTTTTTTGCTCTGGAGTGAAATGCAATGCATGCACAGTACGTCACCTTTAAAAAAAGGGTTTTAGATAGATGTGACTATTGAAGACTATTAAAGAAGTTTAACGCATCTATTAATATCTCAGCTCATAGGAGCAGGATGTAACACATCAGGTTGTGTAAGAGTAGATCCTGGCCAACCTGTCCCTTAACCATAGAAACTAAATACATCATAAAACACTGTGGAGCTGAATTCATAACCATTCCACCATGATGAATTCAAATGGTTTTCATTTCCATCCCTGTTTTTTACAGTATGTCTGGCTCTCAGTGGCCAACAAGGTGTTCTGTCATCCCTTGCGCTGTCATCTTCATACCCAGTACTTAAATCCGCTTTCATAATGGACTCCATTACTTTACAAATAAAAAGGCCTGGGTTATGACCTTGTTGCATAGCCACAGTCCATACCTCCCTGCTACTGTCCAGACCAATTACGTCAAGAATCATTTTCAGAGTCTGCATTTGGAAACCAAATTCTGTTATCTGGTCTGAGAATGGATGGGCCTAAAATTAGATGCTAACATTAGATCAATATTAAGGACATTGGCACAACAATAGATACCGTTGACCTGTCTCTCCATGTGAATGGTTATACCCGGTATGTCTCTGCCATATATAAAGCCTCTTGTATGTCAACATCCCAAGAACCAGCATGGCAGATCTGTCTGTCTGGGAACAACTGCTTCACTCCAACAATAGGCTCCTTACAGACACTATTTTGTTGTGTTCTCTGTATTTGCTAGACTTGTATAGGGATTCTGAGTTCCCTAACAGAGATCATTACTAAGAATGTTGTGTACTCTACTTACAGTGCCGCGTAGATACTATAAGTACCACACATCAGAGGCAACACATATGAAGAGGCATGGAACGTTCGAAACGAACGAGCGTAAACCAAAACATACGAGCAAACAAGAACATAAAATCTCAATGTAAAACGATATCTGACCTGGCGCCGTCCGCGGCTCTGGCCCTGAGAGCAGTTGTGCTGAGGACGGACGCTGAGTTGACGGCTTTCACTGAGACCGAGAGGTTTCCGGCACTGGGCCCTGACTCAAACCGGGCCAGCTGCAGACGGCACAGTGCACCACTGCTGTAAGCCACTGGACTAGTGATGTGATATTCACACTGCCCAGACGCCCTGGAGGCAGTGGACGGACTCAAAAGCAGGAAATGACCTAGTAGGGCAGAGGCAGAACATTCATTGTCTCATTTCATGGGACTGGACTGGAAACCAAACCCACAGGGAACTATATTTTGTCAGGGAACTGACAGGGAACTATATCTAAATGAAAGCAATATTTTCTGTTAACTATGAAGCGAAACAAGATATCAAGATTATTCAAATTCTAAATTATCCAGTGGCACAATGACAGATGAATTGAAAGGTATTATACACATCTCTTGGCTGTTTCCCCCAAGCATTCAACTCCACGACTTCATGAAATCTCAGTTAATAATACCGCCCTAGGACAGATGATAAACACACAGGGAGTTTTGCTTTGACAGTGCTTCCACCCTCACCATCAGAGCTCCCTTCTGAATGATCACTGACGGGTCTCGTTGCTTGTGTGCTGGATCTGCGTGACTGCTGTGCTGGTGACACAATCTTCCAGTCATTTCTAATGCTGTGATTGGAGAAGGTCCAGGAGCAAGGTGACTCAAAATCACAGGAGGTCACTGTTGGGGTGAGGAAACAGGAAACAGAGCCCCATTAGGTCGAACACAGACTATGAAGACTGGACACACATTCCTGACACAAATTGTCCCTCTATTGAAGGATCCCCTTTGGGAAGAAGGTGCTGGCGGCTCTCCACTCCCCTGTCAATTCCTTGCATGAGAAGTAAAAACATAAAAAGGCCAATGAACCAAAACAGTTTTCTCAAATACCTGAGCGCTTTTATCCAACCAGAATTCATTTTTTCAAAACAGGCCATTAACATTCAGGTCAAAACTGAAACACTGTTGAAGAAAATAATAAAATTTGATTTGCAAAATGCACTAAGACTTGAAAAACATTAAGGACATTACACAAAATCAACTACTTTTATCAAAATGTACAAGTTGTCCTCTCATGAAAACTTATTTCAATCAATCATTACACAGCGGCCGAAATAAATACTAACTATAAGCATCAAATGTATCCTAACATGTTTACACAGTTGAATATGCATGTGCCATTAGTAGACACTATAATTAGAATGTAACGTATTATCAGACTGTATTCTATTTCTCTTCAATTATTTTACTGAACAAAATGCAGAACGAATGTCACTCAAAAGATGAATACCCAGAAACAAAAGGCTTTTGACCTTTTGTTTGACAATTTGACCTAGCTTTTTCCATGATACTGTATACATGTATGATACTGAATCAGTATGAAAATAGAAAACCAGGCTAACATATCACTGTAAAAACAAAGCAATAACACTACGCATATGGTATATTGTCCTGTATACAATAAAAAAATACTGAAATACAATCAGGCACAGCATCGTAACTATTCTTAATATTGATTCAGTTGATCAATTGACTTTGGGCTGGACCCACAGTCCAACCTACCTCATGGAGAGAGCTTGATTTAGTGATTGACCATTTACTATGGTCAATAACTGTGGTGTGGTTTTATCTAAAACTATAGTTCTTTGTATTCCCCTTCAAACAACTTCACCAGCATGCATCTGAATGCCTTTTTCATGCATGAATAGGGACTGCTTGCTGATTGAAATATTGTTTAAAGTTTTGTATACTGTGCAGAAGAGTTTCACATTCAAAAGAATAGTTTGTATCAGCTGTGGTAAAAGGTTTTTATTTAGTTTGACTTACTCAACTGAGTGTTGCTTCTTTTGTAAGGAGTTGTGTTTACTGCTTTGCTCTACTTAACTGTTCTGCAAGAAAATATTACTACTGTAAGCATTAGTTTATAATGGAGGTCAACTAGACCCCAGTTTCATTAGAAGATTCTTAGCAAACGAGAAAAACTGCAACATTCAAAACCATATTAAAAAGACCCATAATCACCATAACGAAAGGTAAATTGGAGTACATCAAAATAGGTGTCAAATAAAAGCTGAGTCTACATAACTGTTACATAAATTAAGGCATATAAATAATAACATCAACTAATGAAACTGCAAATCTCATGGAGCACTCCCTTCCTGTATGTTGTTGCTCCCACCCCAGTTGTAACTAATCTGATTTGTCTGATCATCCACTTAATTACTAGAATCAGGTGAGCAAGTTGAAAACCTACAGGAAGCTCTCAAAAACAGGATTTAGGCCAATTCTTCTTACCATGCTGATTCGTTAAGACCAATTCTTCCCTATGATGATGTCCGTTCACAACTCCGAGCATGCTCAGGAATAGTCAGTCAGGACGTGTCTTTCTAGTCCCATTCTGTCAAGACATTCCGCTTCCTATCATACCGCTCACTTAACTAGGACGTTTCTGCCGAAACCTTCAAAGAGCTCATTCTCTAGCCAGTGACCACATTTGTTCTTGCAGGGAACTACTTATTAAGTCTACCAACTGGTGATTTGTAAATGAAAACACATTGCAGTTTTTCAAAACTGCTAACAAACATTTCCTGAAAATGTACTAAATGTTTTCAAAACTATAAACACACTTCTCAAAACTGACACCATATTTATTAAAACACAGACTTCTTACATAATGAAACCACAACCATGTGGCGGGTGGAGAAGACAAGAGGTAAAAACAATGGGTTTTACACTAATAGGGTCACAGTAGGGTCATAGTAGGACCAGATATTTTCACACAACATTGCAGGCAACATTTTAAATGTTGTTAAATTAGTATAAATAATTTTTCTTGACTGGATTTCTTTAAACATGTAGGCCCGGTTTCGCAGACAAGGATTAAGCCTAGTCTAGGACAAAAAAATCGAGTTCAGTAGTTAGTCCAAGACCAAACAATGTAAAACACAAAACATTAAGATATTTTTCTTAATCATAGTAGTTAGGAATGCTTCCGTATTAGATTTCGGTAACGTCAGCTGAATTTAATTATCAAGTCAACCCTGTGGCTATGGCTTCTCCACACTTATTCAGTTTCAAAATGGCTCTTTGAAGTGTTAAAGGTAATCTGTTACAGTTTATTTCACTGTTTTCAAATTAGGCAAAACTCTAACTATACATTACCCATCGCAAATAACAGAAAATCATTTCCATAATTTCTATCCCACAATCAGGTGATCAATGAAGACATCTTCTACAATAACTGATACAAAAAAGTCACTTTTACTGAAACATGTTTTTTGTCTTTTTTTTTTGTCTTTTTGTCATCAATTGGAACAAATACTATCACAAAGAAATAAAACAAATGTCATTGTTTAGCACACACCACACTAATTTGCATCTATTCTGTCTTTGGCATTTGGCCATGATAAATTGTCCACGTCACAATGAATATCTTAATTTTTCATGCACCACAGGAATAATTTTTTGGCATGGCAAATGCAAACGTGACATTGGTCACCAGTGATGTCATGACATGACTTATCCATAGACTGAAGGAGGGAGACATAGATTGACTCATAGATTGACCTCCCATAGACCTCCCACAGACCTCCCACAGACCTCCCATAGACCTCCCATAGGACTTCCATAGACCTTCCGTAAACCTTTCGTAGACATTCCATTGACCTTCCATAGACCTTCCATAGACCTTTCATATACCTTCCATCTCCATCATGAAAAGGAGATTATGGGGGGCCGGGTCTAGGGCCAGGAACCAGGGATTGGCCCAAAACCATTCCTGAATCACCTCTGAATGCTGGAACCTAAAATTATCACACACAATTTCAATGAGGACCTCAATGAGGTGTGCAGCCACTGCATTGTTAACACCCAAGAAGTGTCTTATGTCCTACCACTTCATCTTCAGATATGGCAACATAAATGAATGCTTCTCCATGTTGTCCAGGCACATGGACAGCTGCCCATTGGCCAGTGATATTGCGCCGACACTGCCGAGTTTTGGCCAAGTAAAAGCCTGCTTTATCAATAAAGATGTACTTGCGATGGTTCACAGCAGTTTAGTTTGTAGTTTTGACCCTGTTCCTCTGCCTTGCTGTCTATCCCGCTCCATGTTGAAAGACATTGCCAGTGTTGCTTACCAGTTTTGGTACTACTGTGGATGGCAATCATGTCCTGTTTATGACAGTATTGTATGTCACACAGGCCAGGGCGGCCCAACCCTGTTCCTGGAGATCTACTGTCCTATAGGTTTTCCCTCCAACTCTAATTTAGCACACCTGATTCTACTAATAAGCTGGATGAAAAGCTTAACTGGGTTAGTCACAAATGGGGCTGAACGTTGGGGTTAATGCTCTTTCTTCTGGAATATAGCAAAATGGTTTCATGTATATTGTTCAAAGAATCAGTTTTGGTGTGTTAACGATTGTAAAAACTGTAAAACCACACCAATTAAATCAGAGAAGACCAGGGAATGTCAATCTGGGAGAGGAAAAGAGACATATTTAGGGGTTCCATAATTAACATGGAGAATCTAAAAATCCCAACCTAACCCAAATGAATGTGGAGGGAGTTGTGTGATGGTCCTAATGGAGTCAAACCACACGGCTCTTCTCTTGGATGCAAAAATACGATGACCATTAACGACACTTAACAGGTCCAAATTCCATACACACTTTAAAATGCTAAATACATGGAATAGACTTCTATGTGATTAAGTTAATATGTTCTGCATTCTTCCCCAGGCTTCCTAATGACAAACAGCTTGGCGTGGTCTTGAAGACTCTTACTTTGGCTCTCGTCCTCAGAACTTGACTGATGGGGAAATATGAAGCTCTCCTCCAGGGAGGTGTCTAGAAGAGCATGACTGGAGCTGCTGACTGAGAGAGAGAGAGAGAGAGAGAGAGAGAGAGAGGGTGGTGGGGAGAAGGGGTGAGAGAGAGACAGAGAAACACAGAGGGTAAGTGAGGGAGAGAGGAATAGAGAGGGAGAGAGAAATAAAAAAGGGGGAGCGAGGGAGGAAAGAAAACAAGTGGTTACATGATTGTTGTTATTGACTGTGTGTCCCTAGTGTTTCAGACAACACTGTTGACAGCAGATGATGATTAGACAGCTGGACACCAGGCTGTCATTCCAATTGAAAGTTCAGATGAGAGATATTGTCTACCCTGGGGCTTGTAGATCAACACAGCTGCATGAGCAGACAGTTCAATCAAGTAACAAGTAGATTACTGAAGACGACTGACAAAAGAAAAAGAGCTACCAAACTTAAGCATAGGTGGCTAACTCAACATTCTCAGACAAGACCAACTTTAAATCTGTTAAATATGAATTTTGTTGATGAATGTGGCCAAATTACTGATGTTTTCGTATTCCTACAGTCTCATTAGGAATCTAATGGATAAATACACTTTTCTGTAGGTAGATTTAATTTGTGTTCAGCACCTGTGTTTAGAACACAGTGTTAAACCCCAAACAAGTAATATATAGTATTACATACTTGGGCACACTGTTTATATGGGCAGAATTGTACCATTTGGCTTGAGTTTCAAACAAACTTTTCTTAAAACAATGGTTATTAAAAACTCAGTTGTCCATTAATGGTACAATTACTGGATTAAGCACTCTTTTGAAATGTTTACAGTACACATTTATTTTAAATCGCAACATAGCTTTCATGAGAAATGGGGAAATTATAAGATAATCATACCACAATTGCTTATTACATTCTCTCTGGACAATCATGTATACATTAAACCCTGATGATAAAAACACAAGCCGGGCCTGTGTTTGAGTTTTGGTAATAAAAAATGTAGCTTGTTTATAGAAGATGGAACATTAAGATGTTTTTCTTAATCATAGTAGTTAGGAATGCTTCCGCTTTAGATTTCGGTAACGTCAGCTGAATTTAATTATCAAGTCAACCCTGTGGCTATGGCTTCTCCACACTTATTCAGTTAAATGAGGATGGAGAGGATCAAACTAGAACTTATAAATCCTGTCCAAAGTGAGTTTCACATTCAAGAGAGCACTTTGGAAAACAAATTCTGGAAACCATATTTCACTCCTGGTATATTTTCTACCACAGTCGGCATCCAAGAACAAGTGTGATTGTATGCATTGATGCTTTCAAAATCTAACGAAATGAGTGTACATACATATAAATATACAGTGTATATACACCGATCAGCTACAACATTATGACCACTGACAGGTGAAGTGAATAACACTGACGTTATCATGGAACCTGTCAGTGGGTGGGATATATTAGGCAGCAAGTGAACATTCTGTCCTCAAAGTTGATGTGTTAGAAGCAGGAAAAATGGGCACGCATAAGGATCTGAGTGACTTTGACAAGGGCCAAATTGTGATGGCTAGACGACTGGGTCAGAGCATCTCCAAAACTGCAGCTCATGTGGGGTGATCCCGGTCTGCAGTGGTCAGTACATGTAAGTGGTCCAAGGAAGAAAAAGTGATGAGCTGGTGATAGTCAAGGGTCACTGGCCTGCGACCAAAGCTCGTGGGGAGCGAAGGCTGGCCCGTGTGATCCGATCTAACAGATGTGCTACTGTAGCTCAAACTGCTGAAAAAGTTAATGTTGGTACTGATAGAAAGGTGTCAGAACACACAGTGCATCGCAGTTTGTTGCATATGGGGCTGCATAGCCGCAGACCAGTCAGGGAGCCCATGCTGACCCCTGTCCACTGCTGCAAGCGCCAACAATGGGCACGTGAGCATCAGAACTGGACCACGGAGCAATAGAAGAAGGTGGCCTGGTCTGATGAATGAATCCTGTAGAATGGCCTCATATTCCATTTACATCACGTGGATGGCCAGGTGCATGTGCTTCGCTTACCTGGAGAATACACGGCACCAGGATGCACTATGGGAAGAAGGAAAGCCGGCGGAGGCAGTGTGATGCTTTGGGCAATGTTCTGTTGGGAAACCTTGGGTCCTGCCATTCATGTGGATGTTACTTTGACACGTACCACCTACCTGAGCATTGCTGCAGACCATGTGCACCCTTTCATGGCAACGGTATTCCTTGATGGCATTGGTCTCTTTCAGCTGGATAATGCACCGTGCCACAAAGCAAAAATGGTTCAGGAATGGTTTAAGGAACACAACAACGAGTTCAAGGTGTTGACTTGGCCTCCAAATTCCCCAGATCTCAATCCAATCGAGCATCTGTGGGATGTGCTGGACAAACAGGTCCGATCCATGGAGGCCCCACCTCGCAACTTACAGGACTTAAAGGATCTGCTGCTAACGTCTTGGTGCCAGATACCACAGCACACTTTCAGAGGTCTAGTGGAGTCCATGCCTCGACGGGTCAGGGCTGTTTTGGTGGCAAAAGGGGGACCTACACAATATTAGGCAGGTGGTCATAATGTTATGGCTGATCGGTGTATGTGGATCTTTCCATAAAGGTTCAATTATGTTCATATCTGGTGATTGTGGAGGCCGTGGAAGGTGTTTGACGTCATCCCTATTTTCACAAAACCACTCTTGAATTTGTGTTATTGGGGGCACTGTCATCCTGGAATACTGGAACATCATGTGGGAACAGTGTTTGTACCATAGAGTCCACCTGGTCCTGTAGAATGGCCTCATATGGTAGCCCGGCCATAGATTCCAGCTTTGTGAAGCTCACAACTTCTAGTGTTTTATGACTGGGTCATTAAGGTGCTGATTTAGTTCTGTGGTAATTTTGAAGGCATATTTTTTGGGGCATTGAGCAACTACCCTGGTAAGCGTTCATCTGTCCCAGTCAGTAAGCTTTGACAGTGTGACCACTGTTCCTCTTTGCAAATGCAGTTTGTTCATGTTCAGCATATGCTATCATGATTTTTGAGGCTGTTCCCCTTGACACATTCAAATAGTCTGCAGTTCTTGTGTACGATGCACCAGCAATTCGAACATCGACAATTTGGCCTCTTTAGGACCCTGTTAGTTGCCTCATGTTATCAGACCTTTTTCATAGCTGAGACATAAGTACAGCTAATTGGCAATCAACCTAATGTGACATACTTTCTAATGGTGATTAAGTTACTTCAAAGTAACAGTCCTTTTCCTTGTGTTTTTTCTGTTATTTTGTCGACCCCTTGTATATACATACTATTCAGAGTAGCGCCATATAAAATACAAGGCAGAGGGAAACACGGCATGGTTGGGTTCTCTGTTTTCCAGAGTACTGTAGACCCAGGGAAAAGCAGAAGAATAAGTACACCAGCAGAATAATCTATTTAAACAACATTAGAGTGAGTGGCCTGCCTTAATACCCAGCCCACAGAAAACCCACATCCTTCTCCCAAACGCTCCGTTTGATTTACATCATCTTATTTCTGAACAGGGTGCTTCATCAGCACCGTTACACTAAATCCTTAGAGGCTTATTTTGACAGACCTGAATTAAGACGTCCTCATGTTTCCTGAGCCCTCTGACTCAAGACTGCAGTCTGACGACTCTCTTGCAGTCTCCCCTAACAGAAAACTCTGTTAGGGTTATTAAAATAGATCAGCAGTGTACTACGCTCAATTATAGAAAGCAAGTCGAATTGCAGACAACAATCACCTAATTTTTACTACACAGTGATACAAAAATAAACTGACATGACAGTTTTAGCTCTGTGAAGTAGGGGGCAGGAAACAGGACACAAGGCCATAAATCTGAGCCCCGAGGGTTAATGGACCAATCATGTGACAAACAATCACGGTCTAATTAGGATGAAGAAATACTAACAGCGATAGGGGTTTCCACAGCGGGTCAACATAACTCAACCTCACAAGACTAGACAAAAGAGACAATCAAAATAAGCCACTGCTTGGATCACATCATTTTCCAGATTGACGCCTGAATGAAACAATAGAAAGTCTGTTCTGCCCCTCCAAACAAAAAAAAAACATGCTGGACGGAGTTACATTGACCATGCTGAAGTAATTTTCTTATTAAAAGCAGTTAAATGCTAAATGAGGTCGGACTGTAAAGTACTGAATGGACAGTTTATTTCTAAAACAAGATCAATGCCAATTTGTGTATGAATTATGGCTGCTGTGAAACTTTTAAAACATTTACTTTAGGTGGGCTTTAAAATGTGGTTTTCTTTTGCAAAACATTATACATTTTATAAATGTTAAATACAGATATCATATTACTGTATTCCTGACATGATTAAACATGTTTTTGTTATTTATATCACTTTGTAAACTATGTGGTATAAATTATATATCTTTATTATTTATTATTGATGTACATTTCCATGTGATTATGTAAATGTTTATGTACTATACAGTTTTGTAATGAATCCTTATAAAATTATTTTAAATTACTGTTTGAACTGGAGAGTAACAAGTGCAGAACTGCAGAACTGGAGAGTAACATTAAATGCCTGCCAGATAAAATCTCTTCATCTGGGGAACAAAAGAGTCCATTGTATTTGGCTCTAGCATCATAGTTGGTGACAGAGCAGTTACAGCCAGTCTACTGTATGTTAGCTACCTACAGTGCTGCTTAAAAGTATGTGAACGCCTTGTGCAATTATTGATATATTTTAGTGTTCAACATGAAATTTTTATTCAATCAGAACCAAGCTATTTACCGGACCCCATAAGCGGAGCCGGCCAAGAAGAGCAAATGTCTCTTACTGACTGACTGACTGAGTGACTGTTGTTAAATAGCGTAGTGCTTAGAGACATGGACTGCCATGCTAGTCGATCGAGGTTTGAGCCACGCAACGGGCCAAACAAAGTAGGCCTTAGGATTTGTTCAGGAAAGGCTAAAGCTTTGCTGGCTACAAGCTTCAGTAGCTACATTATAGTAAGCCGAAAGTTAAAGTGTTTATGGTTACACTGAGATTGATGAAATGCACTAACAAGGACCATTTCGGAGTCATTGTTTTCAATATAGGTACTGTATAGCTACTAGCTAGCCATCTACAGTAATCTCTTTCTAATTTACGGTTATATTGCGATGAACGAACTGCACCTATAAGGACCATTTCGATTTACGTAGCGTAGTTCACAGAGCGTAGTGGTTGGCTATTCAACTGTCACTGTTTTCTAAAGAAACAAACCAGCCATGGAGTGTTTTCATTATAGGTACTGTATAGCTATTAGCTAGCCATCTATAGTAATCTCTTTCAAATTTAACGCATTGATTTTAGTGTTGTTGTTGGTTTGGATGTTAATATGTAATGTAGGGAATTAGTTTCACAAACCATGCAGGTTACAAGCTAGCGTAGTGGTCAGAGACATGGATTGCTACGCAGTTGACCATGGTTCGATCTTTGCCATGGTCAAAACAAAGTCGGTGTTAGGATTTGTTCAGGATAGGCTAAACCATCTGCTGACTACAAGCTTCAGTGGCTACATGATAGTAAGCCTAAAGTAAAACTGTTCATGGTTATATTGCGATAGACGAATTGCACTGACAAGGACCATTTTGGAGTCATTGTGTTGCGATCCTATTATACCTGTTGTTGGTTTGGATGTTAATAGGTAATGTATAAAACTAGTTTTGAGAACTATGGAGCTTCTGGTTTTCGGCCTTGTCCCTTGCATACAGAGATTTCTCTGGATTCTCTGAATCTTTTAATGGTATTATGTACCGAGATCCCCAAAGTCTTTATGTTGAGAAATGTTATTCTTTAATTGTTGCAATATTTGCCCGCGCAGTCTTGGTGAACCCCTCTCCATCTTTACTTCTGACATCGGGTGTTACCTACACAGCTGGATGCAAAACACACCATGCTGAGAGGAAAGGAGATCTCAGAGGACATAAGGAAGAGGGTAGTGAGAGAACATCAGTTTGCGGAAGGCTATACAACCTTATCAAAAAGATGTAATCTCCATCAGTCCACTGTGAGGCAAATCATTCACAAATGGGGAGCATGTAACATGACAGCAACTCAGCCTAGAAGTGGACGCCCTTCCAAAATATCACCAAGACCCAGAGGAAAAACAATAAATTAGGTAAATGCCAACCCAAGCATAACATCTGGAGATTTGCAGACTTCCCTTGCTGCATCTCAGATTACTGTGCATGCTTCAATAGTAAGTAGAACACTGAATCAAAATGTCATGGGAAGGTTGCTAGGAACAAGCCTCTGCTGTCAAATAAGAACCAAGCTGCCTGTCTTAACTTAGTCAGAGACCAGCTGGATAAACTTGAAGGTTTCTGAAAGTCCATTCTGTGGACAGATTTGTCCAAAATCGAGTGTTTTGGTCATAATAAAAACCGCTATGTTTAGCAAATAAACACAATATTTGCAAAATATACTTCCTACCACCAAAAGAAAAAAAAAATAAATAAATAAATATATACAGGTGCTGGTCATAAAATTTGAATATCATCAAAAAGTTGATTTATTTCAGTAATTCCATTCAAAAAGTGAAACTTGTATAATGTATACATTCATTCCACACGGACTGATATATTTCAAGTGTTTATTTCTTTTAATTTTGATGATTATAACTGACAACTAATGAAAACCCCAAATTCAGTATCTCAGAAAATTAGAATATTGTGAATAGGTTCAATATT
>JACXGI010000799.1:0-31127 GCA_016801175.1 Esox masquinongy
TGTCCAGTTGAGGGTTGTGTGTGTATGTGGGGAGGGGTTATAGATTTGTCCAGTTGAGGGTTGTGTGTGTATGTGGGGAGGGGTTATAGATTTGTCCAGTTGAGGGTTGTGTGTGTATGTGGGGAGGGGGCTATAGTCAGTTTGGTTCCGGGGGTATGTTCCTGAGGCCTACTGCTGTAAGAAAGAAACAGTTCCTGTGGCGAGAGGTTTTGGTCCTCATAGATCTCAGCCTTCTGCCGGAGGGGAGAGTTCTGAATAGTTCATGTCTAGGGTGAGAGGGATCAGCTTCAATCTTTGCTGATCGCCTCCGCGTCCTGGAGGTGTGTAGGTCTTTTAGAGACGGCAGATTGCAGCCAACCACCCTCTATGCAGAGCGCCCTTGTTTTTGGCAGTGGCTGCAGCGTACCTGACTGTGATAGAGGAGGTCAGGATGGACTCTATGATGGCAGTGTAGAAGTGCACCATCATTGTCTTTGGCAGGTTGAACTTTTTCGGTTGCCGCAGGAAGACCATCCTCTGCTGAGTTTTCTTTGTAAGCGAGGTGAGGTTCAGCTCCCACTTGAGGTCCTGGGCGATGGAGGTGCAGCTGTTGGTGAAAAGAGTAGGGGGTACAGGACACAGCCTTGAGGGGAGCCGGTGCTGAATGGTCAGAGTGTCAGACAAGTGCTTCCCCAGCCTCATGTGGTGCCTCAGCCTCATGTCCTGCCTCCTGTTGGACAGGAAGGCTGTGATCCACCTGCATTTGGACTTGGGCACATCCAGTTGGGATAGCTTGTCTTGGAGCAATGCAGGAATTATGGTGTTGAATGTGGAACTGAAGTCCACAAACAGGATTCTTCTGTAGGTTCCAGGGGATATAGTGTGTGTTGTGTACATTTTCAAAGGAAAACTGTGGGTAAAATATAAACGAAACAAAGTTACTATTTAAATAATGATTTACATTAGTTAAAAAATATTATAAGGTGGAGCACACTGAGAAATGGTTAAAAGCTTAAGTTATTTAGAGAACATATCTAATATCAAAAAATCCTATTTTGATGTCAATATTGATGTTAATTTGCTTGTCCTCATTAGCTTTGGAGAAGGATTGTTATAATTCTAACAACACTTTTCCATCCCCCCACTGTGATGTACAAGGGATACCTTTTGCGGAAAAACTATTCTGCGCTAGAGTGAATGTATTGTACGAAATTCTCAGGACTTTGTAAAGTTACAAATCTAATGTGAAATCATGGGGCACTGTGTGCTACATCCAGCAAAACTATATATTCTATCCCCTCTTTAACCCCCCATGCAACACACCATACTGTACATGGAATCCATATTGCCTCATTAGTTAGTAGCTAGTGGCTTTATTAGGAGTCTGGCGAATCATGAACAGTTTTAGAGAATGGTTAATTGAGGTGGATTACTTAGGTTATTATTAGATAGTATTGTCAAATAGTGTTAAGAAAATAAAGTTGACAAGAGAGACTGGTGTACAGGGAGGACGTTTTAGCATTTCATGCATCAAGCCTTTTGTGTCGTTGATGCTGCAACCCACCCTGCCATTGTTGGAACATGAAAGCAGGGGAAATGCTGCATTTTGATTCTTTTTCCCTTCTTACCTGGCTCCCCAGGGATTCACGTACCATGGTCTACCAGCTGAGCTACACAGGACCCTTTGAGTGTGTTAGTATTGAGTTGAATAGTAGCTTACAACAGCCTAACTATGTTAGGTGTTTCCTGGTGTCTTTCTCTTTATCAATAGGTTTTAGCAATTGACCCATTTTGTTTTGGGTAATGAATACACTCCTAGTGACATTGCAGCTGACGGTATCCTGTATGTAAATATTTAGTGATACAGAAAGTGGATAACAAACCATTTAGTAGATAAATTCCTCTTGTCTTTAAAAAATTGGACCGGGTCAGTGACATGATTTTGAGGTAATGTTGACTTAGTGTCATGTCTGTCATGAGCACCTTGACTGAGACTTAGCCAGAGAGACTTGTGACTTGACTACAACACTACAATGAAGTTACATGCCTACAATCACCATATGTTCTCATAGAAATATCCTTCTCCTTCGGACCTGTTAGTATCAATGGTTTCTTCCCAAAATTGACTGAATGACCAATGTCCTGTTCTCTCAGGTCCCAAGGCCCAGAAGAAGTTCAAGAGGCTAATGCTAAATAGAATTAAGTGGGAGGAACATAACTCTAAGAGAGATGGTGAGACAGGCCTTCATTATCATTATATGTTTACCCTATATAATACTTGACTGGTAGAACTTCAATATAGTTGTTAGTGAATAACCTCTGTCTTCCCGGTCAGATCCAGATGCAGATGATGAAACCAAAAGGAACAACAAGTGCAGCCTGGTCTGGGAGGTGAGTCGTTAGTAATTTGAATCGAGCAGGAAAGCTACTGTGCAATTGATCTTTTCATGATCCTGGGTCAACACGTTCATCCTATAGTGGATTAATTGTGAACACATACCGACCTGATCTTTTCCCCTATCCCTTCCAGGGCACGGCTAAGGATCGTAACTTTGGGGAGATGAAGTTTAAGCAGTGTCCTACAGAGAACATGGCCAGAGAACACTTTAAGAAGCACGGCACAGAACACTACTGGGACCTTGCTCTGAGCCAGAGTGTGCTGGAGAGCACTGATGACTGATGGGTTGGGGGAGGGGCATCTGAGAGCTGAGGAGGTAGAAGGAGCTCGTAACCACTGGTCCATGGTCAGATAGTTGTTTATACTTTTAATGGTTAGGGAAGGGGTTCAGTAGATTGTTCTGATCGTAGATCAGTGGTGAAAGGCATTGTTACCTCAAGCACCAGAGACATGTAAATGTCAGAGGTTAATGGTCAGATCGCTGATCTGGATTGGTCCCCTTACACATTCACAACCCCAGCCCGGATTCGTATTGCTGGGCGCCTGCCTGTTATTCTGTGGGGCCTTGACAGGGACAGATTGGGAGATAAAAACAAAAGGAAGTGCTGTTTAGAGAATGGAGGTGTGAGAGATGATAGAATATGTGGGATATGGTGTGTATTGATATTGAGTGGGTGTTACACCACTCTCCAATCATGTTATGTGGGAGAGTTGATAACTGTGTGTGAATGTTTGAGACATCCATCTTCCTAGTACTGAGGTTGTCATTCAGTCAGTCTGTTGCTGTGTGTCAGTGTTTTTGTTTTAATACCATGTCTGACAAATCTCTCCACTGACTGAGTGCTCTAAAGCTTGCTCTTGGCTTCAACCGGAACAGTTATTGAGCTTAAGACCAGACCATTCAATTCTGTATATAAAAATGTTGCTGCACTGTACTATTACGTAAGCAAAAGCCCTGTTTTGAATAAATAAGAACCAATCCGTGACTGTTTTCATGTTTTGTTCTCTTTTTAATGAAAATTGCCACAACGTTTTTATTTTAAGAATGACTGCACAGATTATTAAAGTATTGACTGACCTAATGTTGTTATAGTTTATTTTTAGTTCTTTTGGAGGGCTATATCTTTGTCCCCTCTGATCTGTATACGTTTATATGAATGTTGCAAATAAACACATACAGGGCAATATAATCACCCTTTTCAGCTGCCTCATTGGATTTATGCATGTGATTGAGATCCCATTTTTATAATGCTTGCAAATTGCATGCAAGCACAAAGGTGTCTGTGTGAGGTCCCTTTACAGAATCTTCTCATTTCACGTTTTTTCATCTTACAGCTTACGTTTTTATACGAGGGGTGTGTCTTCCAGTGTGTCATGCTCCTCCCTTCACTCATCGCGGTATCTGCAGAATATAGAAGTCTGCAGTAACAGACAGCAGAGAGAACTGGAATAATGGCGGCAGGTTCTGGAGCTGCTAGCGGCCACGGTGGCCGCGGCGCTTTGGAGGCTACTCTGGACCGCCGATTTCAAGGAGTATCCAACACTATGGAGTCTATACAAGGACTGTCGACATGGTGCATTGAAAATAAAAAGTACCACAGCCTTATCGTTCGTTACTGGATGAAGTGGCTCAAGAAATGTGAGTTAAGTTGACCCTCGAATGATAGCTAGCTAGCTAACGTTAACTGCTAGCAAGTTAGCAAAACCGCTACCGTTAGTTAGCTACAATTCTCTGCTGCTACCCACTGCATTTTCATAATTAGCTAGCTGCCTATGTAATGCAATATTCCCCTACTCACGTTGTGGCTACGTTCACTCCAGTTAGTTATTAATGTACAACAATGTCTGAAAAGTAAACTACAGACAGTACGGCAGCCAGTACTGTAATAATACAGCGTGCGCTGTGTAGTTACAACATAGCTAGGCAGTTAGCTACATGTTATCGAGTTAATGTTAGCTAATGTAGCTAACTATTAAATCAACTATTTAAACTAGCGCGTCGTCGTGCATCTTTCATCTCTAGGCTTGACTAGCCATACGGCAACAGTAGTTTGTGCAGAATTTCAGTCTGCGTTTTCGTAGAAACGCAGACTGAAATTGAATTGCCACCTCGAGCCTGATAACGTTCAATTGTTAGTTAACTTGTTCAATTCGCTAACTAGAAAATATTTCAGAACCCATTATATTAGGCCCTAGCAGAACAGAAACAAGTTGTTTAAGTGGGCATAGAGCTATGCCTTATGAGGAGATCTGGGGTAGGCCCATAGACCTGGCTGAGCTGGGTGTTGAATTAGTCTTTGTATATATTGTTATGATGTGACGTGCCATGGCAGACCACACCAGTGTTCTGTTGTTTATAGAAAAGTATGCTGTTGTCCATAGTCTTTTGTTTGAACGTTTAAGGTACTTACGGTTGAGTTTATTCTTGTTATTTTATTATTTGTGCATACTCTTTCATACTGCCCCCTGGTGTCGACGAGTCAAAACCAGAACTCTGACGTTGCATTTTCTCTCTCAAAAGTGTAATTTTGCAAATTTGCTGAGCCAAATTTTACTTTATGGGACCACTTTATTTGTCCTATCAAAATACATTTCTTTAGTCAACATGAATCAAAGATGTTTGTTGTTGTTTGAATTTAGGTAGTCTGTTCTCAGCCCCCGAGACTCCCAGGATAATTGGCAACAGATCTGATTCAAGCAAAATCAAAAGTCTGAGAGATAGAAAGAGATGGTCTTTGTATGACAACAATATCTGGAAAGGTCCTATGTAATTTACTTTTGGATTAGTGTAATCTGTGTAAGATCTTGTATTGAACATAGCAATATCTGGAGCTGACTACCATTTTCAATGTCTCTCAGCTTTTGTCTAGGTTTGATATGGTTATTTCGGTGTCTTGTTCGTCTTCACCTTGCCCTAATGGCTTTTGTTTAGGGTGGTTGGACAGGTTGAAATGCACCATGCAAGCAGGATATACGTTGAAATGCAAGAAGATATTTTCTGACTTTATTTCTAATCTGTATATCTGAAAGTTATTTCCCCCAGTAAGTCAAAGGCTCCTATGTATAAATCCCCTATGGTATGAATCCCCTGGTTTCTCCATTGCTCAAAGGTATTATCAAGATTAGAACAGGCAGAGTAGGGTTTTCATGCTGTGAGGAGCATGAATATCATTGGTCTAAGTTTTGAATTACATTTTAATTTTCTACAAAGTATGCCATGCATATTGGTTTGTGATATGATTTCTCCAGATCTGACAAGATCATAGAGTATTTGGAAAATCAGTGACAATCTTCATGCTCAACTAGTTCTAAGCCAGCTGGCCGAAGCGTTGTCAAGCCGAAACTGGACAGCGTGAATGTTAGCGGCCCAATAATAAGTACAATTTGTGCGGAGCCATGGTCCAGTGTTTACTCTCCTAGCTCCATGCATATGGCTCTCCGCCTATACCCCAGGGTTCAATACCCGTCTCTACCTTTTACTGCTATATCCTCTCTTCACATGTCTCCTTTCATTTCAACTGTCAGTGAAAGCACTGAAAAAATAATTTAAAAAAGTGCCTGACCAAAATCCTTAGAGAAAATACTAAAAATTGGGAGAGGGAGTACTCCTTCCATTTTTTTTATTTTCTATGCTTCAGGATCACCATTAAACCTGTTTTATAACTAAACTGTTTGAATTTTGTGGAATGGTGGACGCCTGTGTCAACATTTAAACATTTAGGGTTGTGTTCTAATGTGTTTTATTATGCATGACGAGGTGGAAAATACAAACAGTTTTGGTATGTCTGAAGATCAGGGTTGGAACTTGCATTGGGTCATTCCATGTACCATGGAATATTCCCGGGAAAGTACCTTAATGCTGCCTAAATACTATTTCTATAAATAAATAGGCCTCCCTTACCATACTTGAAATGAACTTTCCTATTGCATAGAAGAGATACTCAAAACATAGCAGGATGCAGTAACACCTATCACCTGCAGTAACACCTATCACCTGCTTTGAGACATAAATGTGGAATGCAGCATGTTTGGGAAGGTGCTTGAATGTTTCATAGGGGCTGTTGATGTTACATAGTATTGTGTCCAATGAAAACATTAGATTTGGAAAAGTAAATAAGTTCAAAACACCTCAGCGCATTTCCACACCTCATTGTGAAGCAATGTTTACTTAAAATAATTTGCCTCAGTGTGTCATGACGTCGAAGCCTAGACTATAGTCAACCTTCCAGTTCTTCTAAACAAATCTCTTTGAGATGTAAAATTGATCTGGCATGACTTGGATACTTGTTGTCATATGGTGTAGCCACTAAAATTGGTAAATTATTACACAATTGTTTATACTGTAAATTATTAAAGAATATGGTGCATATGCACATTCAGCAAAAATGTTTAATTTCCTCATGACCGACTTAAACGTATACCATAAATATCTGTATTTGATTAAATACAGGCCTACATTGAAAAGACTAGTGACCAGGGCATTTAAAATGTGAGAAACCGGCACCACTCTGTCAGCAGAACTTTGTTGCTCATCGGAGTTAGTAGGTTACAAACAATGTTCCCTCTTAGTTGCTCGTGTGTGACACCATGGCAACCCTTTCAATGCAACAAGCCGTAATAATGAATGTAACGTTTTGTTATTGTCAGAGCAAGAGCACATCAATATAAATTTGTTGCAGTTTTTACTAATTTCTTGAACTAAGACCATTTTTAAACAGATCTTATCTGCCGAGAATTCTTTACTGTCATGGAAGTTTTGTAAAATATGCCCCATTTTTAAAACATGAAGTTTTTGTATAAATATTGCTGTGTTCGAGGTATTTTACGTTATTGTCTTTGCTTCATATCTGTAAAGTAATTAAAATGCTGTTCCAATTTAGAGGCGCTGATGTTTTTTAAAGACAAGCTTGATTATATATTGCCATTGAGTCAATATGCAGGGGGTAGCTTACATTATTTATTTCTCTGCATAGTAATCAGTGCCCTTTAGTAATAGTTTTTTTCTTCTGAAGTTGAACAACATTCTCACAACTGAAGTTTTCACTCAGGAGGCCATATTTGCTCAGTACCCCAAAATAATAGTGCAAACCTCGGTTAAACATGTGATTTAGCAGTATAATGTATCAATATATTGGAGGAAGATCCCACTGAACTATTAATTAAGCATAGGCCCCTAGGACAGCTATACACTATCTGTTTCTTTTGGAAATGTTATTTTTTTTGTTATGTAGCCCCGAAAGTTAAAGTAGGATCAGCTGCTGTTTTGTTGAGACCTCAATGTATTTCAATGTTGTGTTCTTTTTCAGAAATGAATACTAACAAAAGTATTGAAATATTGCAGTGTTTCCCATACTTCTTGTCACAACAGTGGGGGGGTTGCCCTCTGACACACCGACATCAACGACACAAATGGCTTGATGCGTGAAAGGCTAAAACGTCCTCCCTGTACACCAGTCTCTCTTGTCAACTTCATTTTCTTAACATTATTTTACAATGCTGTCTTAACATCATTCCCTTATAATAATCTAAGTACTCACTCTCAATTAACCATTCTTTAAAACTGTTCATGAGTCGCCAGACTCCTAATAAAAGCCACTTGCTACTAACTAATGAGATAATATGGATTCCATGTATCGTACAGTGTGTTGCATTTGGGTTTAAAGAGGAGGTAGAAAATATAGTTTTGCTGGATGTAGCACACAGTGCCCCATGATTTCACATTAGATTTGTAACTTTACAAACTCCTGAGTATTTCGTACAATACATTCACTCTAGTGCTGAATAGTTTTTCTGCAAAAAGTATCCCTTGTACCTCACAGTGGGGGGATGGAAAATATAGTGTGGTTGGAATTCTAACACAATCCTTCTCCAAATCTAATGAGCACAAGCAAATTATCAACAATAATGACATCAAAATAGGATTTTCTTGTATTAGATATGTCATCTAAAAAACTTAGCTTCAACAATTTCACAGTGTGCTCCACCCTATATTCTTAACCTTTACATAAGTATTATATAGTATTATTTATTTACTATTAAATACTATTATTTTGTTTCACTGCAGACTTTTATTTTGAAGGCTAAATACGAAAACCAGTGGTCATGCCCTACGTGCACACTGCGTTCACTAGAGCTACAAAGAGGCATGCTCCCATTTCTTTCCAACAAGAGCCACCAAATCACAGCAACAGTGGGCGGAGCTAATCTCGGAGACAAAATCTCTCAGCGACAGTTGAGTTGAGTAATGTTCAACTTTATTTCCAGCGAGCAGGCAGTGACAGATTTCGACGACTGCCAATGCCAGGGCAGATGTTCCCTGCATCTTGAAGTCCCTTCTCTTTTCTACTCGCTAGCTGAACTCACTCGCTAGCTAAAATATATTAATGAGAAACTTTTATAATTGCGGTGTCCGGTTTCCCCATTATTTATGATGCTTCTCTGGCTTCATACAGAGATATAATAAAAAAAAAAAAATGGACACATGGAAGGTTTCAGAGATCGTTGAGATCACTGGTGAGTGATACATGCATAATGTAAAATGAAATAAATTGCTATTTGAACATTGACAAATCATTGACTTGGCATCGCCGTAAAACGTTTTTAGTAGTGGAGTCACGCAAATACTAAATAATTAATATTTGCAGCGACTGATGTTTTCTTTATATTGGTTGACTGGTTGTTGCTGGCATAAATTGGGAAGATAGGCACCGCCCGAGCGGGCAGTGTGCACACTAAGGAAGGCCCAGTGACAGCTCGCCAGACATTGAGCGATTTGTGAGTTGAGCGAGTCGGCTGTGTGCCCGTAGCTTTATTGTTGCTGCCAATTTCCTATGTTGTCCGCATGACGGTATCGAGCTGTTTCTTTGACCTCACGCCAAGGCTTGAGAGTCTGAACGTCGGGTGCAGGATGTTGTTGCTCTGCTCTGATGCTGGTGCCATATTAAACTGCGTGCAATGGTAAACTGCCCTCAGCTTGGGGAAAACATTGTATTTCATGAAAATATTCTGTTTTTCTGTGGCGGCGCATCACATTTTAGCAGTGGCGGGCTGCTGCTGTTATTACAATAAGAGGGAAACTCTGAATACTAACTTCATTTAGAATATTTTAATAACTGTGCCCATCCATCTGTATTGAAGCAGTGTGCTTTTTAACGAATAAATGCCCACCAATTTTCTGAGAAATGCCATCACAGTCTGGGAGAGACTTTTGCGCTTCTTCTGCCCTGCTTGTCTTGACTTTCTAATTAGGAATATCATTATGAAGAATAGCAGTAGACTATACAGTTCCGTGAAAAAGTATTTGACTTGTCTATTTATTGACATTTCTGTGTTTACAATGAATTATCGGATCTAAAAAAACCTAGTATCTGGTAAATGGGATCCTAAGTGAACCAACACTTAAAAACATAATTTAAGTTATGCAGCACCCAATACTTGCCTATATGGCATTTTTTTCTGTACGCACAAGCGTACCTAGTTTGGCGATTTCTAATATGTTGCACAATTGCACAAAACAAAGTGAATATAGAATTTAAAGTTTGATGACTTCCCTTACACCTTTTCTTCATGTGAGATGGAGTTTCATAAAATACAGTTCCGGGGGAAAAAAAGGAAGGTTTTGAGTGAGGAACAGAAGGGTTAAAATTAAGAGACCATTGCAAATTGAATGCTTCTGTTCCTTGCTCAAAACCTTCCTTTTCAACTTTTTTGGAAAGGAAAGACAAAGGTGCAGTGGTCTAAATTTTTTCCGGAGCTGTATTTTATGAAACTCCTTTCTCACATGAAGAAAAGGTGTAAGTGAAGTCAATAAACTTTAAATTCTATATTCACTTTGTTTTGAAACAATTGTACAACATATTGTTCCTCGCTCAAAACCTTCCTTTTCGACTTTTTTGGAAAGGAAAGAAAAAGGTGCATTGGTCTCTTAATTTTTCAGGAGCTGTATGTGAAGTCTGGACAGGGCTTTTGGTAACCAAGTGTAACCTTTAAACTCCTGGGTGTTCCAAATAAGCCAATTTCAGGATTTAGAGTTAAAGATGTATATTCTTTCATTTACAAGTATTAAAAATGATTTCAGGACATTTGTTTATTAGCTACTATTCTAAATAACTAACTGAATTATTTCAAACAATTACAAAATGCACTAATGCATTCAGACATGTTGGACACATTCTAATGTTGTACTAAAAAAGGAGGAGGACCAAATAGGTATGCTTACCCTACCTTTATTCAATTTACAAAATGAAAACAGTTGTCTGAACACATTTGTCCCCCCAACAATTTGTGTCCATCATCACAGTTCTTTTTGGGAAGCTAAACTCTCTAAATTTGGTACCCAGACAAGTCAAGGACAAGGCTCCATTAGGGAGCGTTGGGTGGTCATATCATAACTTTTAATATAAACCACAGAATTAATAAAATAATAATTAAAAACTGATATGTCATCAGGGACCATTGGCCCATGATTGATTTAGTGATGGTTCACGTGGCTTTACAATCTGGAACGTGGCGTCTCAGGTAACTGCCAGACTTATCATAAAGAGGACGATACTGATTAAACTGGACACCTTACGTGTACGACTGTGGCCATGTAAGTTACAAGTTACATCCAAAATACTTTGATGCACCAACAAGCAAAAATAGAACTTTGTTCCAATTGTTTGCCTTGCTCCTAAACCCACCTCTCTCCTAATTTTCAGGCAAACAGAGGGGAAACCTACAGTCAATTTTTTTGCTACAAAGCGGTAGCATTAGATATGTAGTGGATGCAGTTGCTTTGACCACACTGAACCCCCTTAGGCCACTTGTTTTCTATAAGCTTGAAATATGAAGCTGTGAGAATTTAAACAAAATGGCAGCATTTATTATTGCACTACTGTTAAGATATTGGATACTCCTAATGATGACTGTTTTAGAGCCATTTCGTATGTGTGTGGTCATTTCAGACTGAGCTGGGGACCTTTTACCAGTCCCCACAAGGAAAAAGTGAATTTCTGGCTTGGGGGTTACATTAAGCATACTTGGCAAAAAAATGTGGGTTACTTTTAGGGTTGGTGTTAGGGATATGTTAAATTTGGGCATGCGAGATTGATTATTGAGGTTAACGTTGGGTTTAGAGAGGGATGGGAAAACATGGATTTTTGATTTTCGTGTGTGTGATGTTTTCACATGTTCCATATGACTGTTTAAGTTCAAACTTATCTTTCCCAAATTCATCTCCTGTGGGGATGTTTCCTTCAAGCTCTGTTGTTTGATTTAATAATGAACTACTTCCTTTCCCCACTGAGATGAAATGTTTAATTGAAGGCTTGCGTACCATTTAGTAGAACTTACCCTAATCAGAAGAATGTCAGCTGTCCTGCACAAGATGCTGAGCAGAGCTTTGCATATAGACATTCATACTACATTGTCAGTTCTCTAGTATACAGTAGGGTACTTGTAAATGATATCAGCATGACTGCTGTTTCAGTTATCAATATGGCTTAAAAAACCCTAAATGATATTTTGGTACCAACATTTTCTGGTGTCATTGATATTTTGGTACCTATATTCTCTGGTCTTATTAGGATCAGAACTATGTATTGTAGCGCAGACCCCAATATTGTTTGATATCTGACCGAATTCTCCGGCTGTTGTGCACGGCACATTCAGTATAGTCTAAGCCCAAGATATCAGTATTTCACATTGGACCTAGAAACCATAGAATTTAATGGTAGTGATCTACTGTGTGAAGTGCTTGTAGGTTAAATTTAGCTAGTCACCTGAATGGATTGGCAAGGGTGGAAGGTTTTTGAGATGATTGATTGTTAAATTAAGCCAGTGTATGACCGGAATTTTCATTTTCAAAACATTTAATTTCATCAGCAAATTGACTACTGTAATGGTCATTAACCTGCCATTCATTTATATAGGTATCTAATTATAGAAATACAAATACATCTCTTCCTTGAGCATTCACTTGTGACAGAGCTATAGTCAATTAAGAGGCTTGCTTTAACAACATGGATCACGCGATGCATGCATGCACTGTTATCGTGTAGCCACAACCTTACTTTGTTTGATAACAGAGTTGAAATAGTCAACTAATTTTGGCCTATTGGGACATGACAGCTAGTGAAATGGGGTCAGCCTTTTCATGTGCTTATTAGTCATGGTTATGTAGTTATTGGACACCTTGACCCTATACTCGGCCCAGTAAGTGGGCAAGATTGTTAGTGCAACGGCATGTTCTGAATCAGACGGACTATTGTAAGATCTTTATCTAAATTTAAACTAGATTTTATTAAGAAACACTGATCAGCCCTTGTTTACCTGGCTTTTTTTGTTTGTCATGCCTCAGACCATAAAATTTAAATTCTGTTATCATTAACTAAACAAAATGTTTAGAGCCAATTCAATATTTAGTTGAATATGCAATACAAATGTTGTGTGCCTTACCTTTTTAAGATTTTCATTCGGTTTATTTATTATTTAGAACCCTGCATAGAAGACACAATATGTTAATGCAGAATTTTTGTGGAAATAAGTCTATATTTCAAGCTACCCATTTATGGCATTTCTCTTAAGCATAAAACATATTGTCTTGCATTGTCTTCTGATAGCCAGACTCGATCTGCACTAGATCACTACACTGGATCTCTGACGCTTATTGCCTGTTAAGATTAGATTAGATTCAACTTCATTGTCATTGAACAGTACAAAGTACCGTACAATGAAATGCAGTTTGCGTCTAACCAGAAGTGCAAATAGAGGAGTGCAGAAAAATGTACACGTATATGTATATAAATGTGGAATTTATCAGTGTGCTATTAATGCAAATGCATTACATATGGCAATTCTAAATGTGCAGTGGAAAATGTACAAATTTACAGGTATTAAGTATAATGTATGTAAGAGGCTTTGAAGCAGCTGATTGGCCAAATTGGCACTCCCCGTTAGAAGTTCACAAAACTAATAGTCAAATGTTATAAGCACAAAATTACTTGTTCTTTTAGTGGGGCAATAACATTAGTAATCTCAACCAGTGGGAATAGAAAATCAGCAGTCCCTTTCAAAATGTTCACCTTTTGTTGCCTTACAGGCTGAAATGAAAACACACTGATTTTTCTGCTTCATTCTAGGGATGTGCATTGGACCATATTTTACTATCCGAATAGTGTGTTGTTATTCGAATAGTATTCGGTTAACCGAAATACAGGTTTTTAAGAACTACCGATACCACGAGTGTTACTACATAATGCGCGAAGGACAGGGTGTTGTTCACATGGAACATCGGCTCAATGACCGTTCGTGTGACAAAAAAAGCGACTGAGTGTAGAAGCCGTGTGGTTGACACGCAAAAGTACAGAACTAGAAGACAATATTAATCAACACACAACATTGAGATTATTGAATGGAAGAGTCTAGAGAAGCTAGTTACCTATGCTAGCCAGCTATATCCTATTTGCTTAACTCACCGTTTTCTGCACTCTCAACCGCCTTTTCGATTCCACAGCTGAAATTTACGTAGCGTTTTGTGGAGAGGCAGCTACATCCCTCTGAGCGACGTGGACGTCCAGCACGGTCACATGGACGTCCTCGCTAGGGGGAGCCCTCGAGTGGATGTTTAGCAGGACGGACAGGGGATCAGGGATGATGAGCGGGATGTGGAGCAGGACGGACGTCGATGAGTGATGTTGTGTAATGCAAGCCGGCAGAGGATACCATCAGAACGCGCACAGCAATCTGTTGCTCACTCGAGAAGTCTGTGTTCACAGCCAAAGCAGCGGCGACGTCTTATCTTACACTGGTTAAACTTACCATTTACCAAGAGTGACAGTTAGCCTATTTAAAATTCATAAATTGACAAGGCTGTAAAGGACACATTCATTATATTGTTAGTGTTATGATACTAGCAGGAACAAAAACAACAAATATATAAAGTCTACAAAAGTGATTAGATTTGTGGACTGTTCTTCAACATTGGCAACTATGAAATGTATTGAACGACAGCATACAAAAACATTTCCTATTTTAAAACAGAGCAAACATTTTCGCGCAACAAGGTCTACGGCCCTGGCCAGCTCTCCTCGTGTAACGGCTCATCTCCTGGTATCTCCACTATGCTCTTGAGACTACTGGGAGACACAGCAAACCTTCTAGCGACGGCACATATGGATTAGCCATCCTGGAGGAGCTGGACTGCCTGTGCAACCTGAGTGGGCTGCAGGTACCGCCTCATGCTACCAGTAGTGACAATGACACCAGTAAAACGCAAAACTAGAGAAGAAGCAATTTTCTGGCCACCATCTGCAAAACCATTATAGTTTTGTGGGTTGTCTAGCGGTTGCCTCTCCAGTGCACCACTTTCATTTGCACCAAAACATGTGACATTGATTTACAATGGCTTATGATTCCTATCTGGACAGATTGATATCCCTGAAGTTTAATTGACTTGGTGTTATACTGTGATGATTACAATTTCTACATAAAACTCGATATGTAGAAATTGCTATTATTATTCATTATTTTGACCAGACAAAAGTGGGAAAGAATGAAATAAAAGGAGACTTGACAGATGGGTTATTTTTCGATTGATGTGTTTTTTTCGGTATTGTAAGGAAGTTTAAGGTTTAAGTTTCACAGTTTATTTATCAAATGCACCGAAAAACATAGCGTCATCCTGCACAACAAAATTCTTGTTACATGGCACCCGACATCTGCGTAGTAAGAATTAAGCAAAAAATAAAGCGATAATATACATAACACTGTAAACTATAGCCTAACCAAGACATTTTTACAAAGTGAAATTAAATAGACAATTTCTGCTATAAAAACGCATCATAGTAAAACATCTTAGGACTTCAGTGTCGTTTTTGGCTAAAACAAAACATAAAACACTTACCCGAATCGAAGACAAACAGTGCAGCCTAGCCTGAATTCTAGCATAATCGTCACAAAGAATACATATTGTCATTGGATAATAGTCATAATTTGATTGATGATCGCCTCATTCTCAACTCATTTTATTATGTTCAAAATATACTCATACACAAGACATCCAGTTCGCTTCAATGTACATCCATTTAGAGCTGGATGCTGACGTCCAGGCCACTTTCCTGCCCGTCCGGACCATGCCCTCCATCCTCAACGCCCATCCGTCCTGCTCAACATCCCGCTCAACATCCCTCATCGCCCGTCCGTCCGGGTCAACATCCAGCACAACATCCCTTGTCGCTCATCCGTCCTGCTAACCATCCACTCGAGGGCCCCCCCTAGCGAGGACGTCCATGTGATCGTGGTGGACGTCCACGTCGCTCTGAGGGATGTAGCCCCTACTGGTTTTATGGCCAAATATTTTTTCCGGAGGAAACATTTAATTCAGTAAATATATTCCATCTTCCCTTTAATTAGTTGCCTTTCATCCTCTTGCTAACTGTAGGCTAAGAAGTATATATTGCGTCGTTCTGACTGACTGGGCCCGACCACACTACTACCGCTTTGATTGAGGAACGTAAACAACAAACGTGTGAAGGAGCGCATGTCATAAAAACGACTTAAAACGTTATACTTTTTTTTTAAATGTCATGATATATCGTCATATGTCAATGTTATATTGGAATTTTAGAAGTATTTAGAAAAATAACATTCAAGTCTTTATTTCAACCAAAACATACATATATGTAAAAAAAAATTAAGGTTAATTGAATACACACAAGTATTTCAGGTATTCGACTATCCGTGCCCATTCCTACTTCATTCACAGTTACCCAAAATTTCCAAGTGAATGGAAACCCTAAAAAGTTATGAAAGTGAAGCATCAAAATGCATCACTGCTAATGGACTGCAATCTTGTCATTCCACAGATTGTCGATAGGATTTAGATCTGGGCCCTGACAAGGAAATTCACCTTGTCCTACACCCAATATATGGTTGCTTTGGCGGTGTGCTTTGGGTCATTGTCATGTTAAAACGTGAACCAACTTCCCATTTTAAACATCCTGGCAGAAGGCTGCATATTCTTCTGAAGAATCTGTTGGTAGTTTGCACTGTCCATTTTCCCTTCTATTACGATTTGTGTTCCAGTCCCTACTGAAGAGAAACAACCCCACAACAGGATGCTGCCACTGCTGTGCTTTACTGTAGGCATGGTGGGCGGAAAGATGTATTGGGTTGTAGCCATGCATTGTTGTGTGTTCAAGACAAAAAGTAAAATTTTGGTCTCTTCTGATCACAGCACTTGCCGCTCGGTCTCAGTATCTGAAAATGTGCTTTTTGGCAAAGCTCAAACAAGACTTGATGTTGCCTTTTGAGGAGTAATTTTTATTTTTAATTGCCGCCCTCACATAGAGGCCAATATGTGCCTTAAAGCTCCTTCAAAGTTGCCATTGGCTTCTTGGTAGCCTCTGATCAGTCTCCTTGCCTGATCTATGCAAGGTCTGGGTGGTGCCAAACACCTTCCACTTCTTAATAATGGACTTACTGTGCTCCAAGGGATGGATAAAGCCTTTAATCTTTTTATATCCAACCCCTGACTTGTTCCTTTCTATCCCCTGACTTGTGCCTTTCTATCCCCTGACTTGTGCCTTTATGTCCTTTCATTTCAGGCTGCATGGCAGTAAAAGGTGAACATTTTAAAAAGAGGTGGTGACTTTCTGCGCCCACTGTATATCCACTGTATAGTACCAAGATGATGTTTGGTATTTATGGTGAATGTTAGAGACATTATTTTGCTCTATGTGAGTAGATTGGGTTAGGGTTACACCTGTCAAGCTACTGTATGATGTCCAACAACCAGGCTTAATATTTAGGGTCATGTTGGACTTTACCTTATCTGCATTGCCAGCCTATTTCATTTTTTTTTTGTCAAAGCTCAGTTCACACAGTTGGACAAAAACGTATGTGAGGGGAAAGTGCGCTGCATTTATAATGATTGTATCTGTGTATTATTTAGCCTTTAGACAGGAATGGGAATTTCAACTAGTCATGACGCCGTATCACAGGTAGTCTACCTCACACTTCTGTTACTTACTGTAAGCATTTTTTTTCTTTGAATTATTTCCTCTAGACACTGATCTAAGGTCACATTTCTATATTGCCAGCTGTTAGGTTGTGGTTAAAAACAAACATCAGGTGAGGGTCCACTAAACCTTCTCCTCTTCTCCATCAGCGGACACCAACCACCGTCTAAATCTGTTCTACCTGGCTAATGATGTCATCCAGAACTGCAAAAGGAAGAACGCCATTGTCTTCCGCTCAGCCTTTGCTGAGGTTCTCCCCAATGCTGCCCTAATGGTCAAGTGAGTGAACTGAACTTGTTTTGGATTATATTTCGGTTGTGTCCAGAGGTTGTTCGTCATACTACAACAGTCTGTTTTCACCAATACAACTGAATAATAATGGTAAATGTACATGCTGTTCATAACAGAGGTAAACTAATTTATCAGTAAAAGTTTGTGCATGCTTCAAGTTCAGTGTGTTCTAGATAGACTATGGTTGCAAAATAATCGTTACTTAATTTAATCTGTTGTGCCATTGGGAAAGTATTCAGATGCCTTCCCTTTCTCCAGATTTTTTTTGGATTATATACCTGATAATCAATTAAATCTAATAATTTGCCATGAATCTATACACAATCTATCATTAATACTGATGAACACATTTAGGAATGTGTGCCAATTTATTTGATACTAAAAAACAGATTTCTCTAATGTACATACGTATTTACACCCTTTATTCAGTACTTTGTAGAAGCACCTTCGGCAATGATCACAGCCTTAAGGTTGTGCATGGGACCCTTACATCACCACACAACTTGGCTGTCACTTTGAGAAAGATGTCGAAGAGGACAGCCAAGTCGTCAAAAAACTAAAATTGTCGACCTTAACTGCCGAATTCAGAGCCAAACAATACCCAAAAGAGTACTATGAGTCAGGCGATAAGGTGTTTTGCAAATTCTGTCAACATATTATTTATTGGACCCGTAAAAATACATGATGACCACTTAACATCTAAAGCCCATGTGAAGACCAAGGAAAATCACCGTGTTAGCCAGAGCATGCCTCTTCAAACGACCGTTACTAGAGCAAGCGCATGAGCAGAATCAAGACGAGGATTTATTGAATACCTTGTGGCTGTGTGTGTGGATTCTGACATCCCTTGGAAAGGCAAAGAAAGCGACAGCCATTTCTCGTAAGGCATTACACACGGAGTAGTGTTGCCCGAAAATGAGAGCAGCCTGGGTCAAACTCACCAACCCTGTGTGTTCGACCAAGATATGAACAGCCTATTAATATACCGTTGCAAAAGCCTACATTTACCTTATGCAGTGTGAATTATCAGCATGTAAGTTGTGATATTCCAAACGATGAGCTATCGTGGTGAAATACAGCGACGCATAATGTCCAGCTGTCTGTCCATCTAGCTAACTATTGCTGTAACTATTGTGTTTACACTTGAAATCGAAATAACTTGTCTTGATAAAAAAAATAGTGCAATGTTGTGTTGCATCATTACAAATTTAGTTATCTCAAAAAGTTGCTGAAGTTTTATACATTCACATTATTAGACACTGTCTGATGATAAATTAGCATAAATCGTAAAACACAAAATTCTGAAAAACTAAAATGGAAAAAATGGAATGTAGGAAAAAACAAATGGAATTTTGAAAAAAATAAAGCAGATTTCATAGGGCCACATGATGCATCTGAACTCAATTGGGAGTGTCAAGGCAAAGGGCCTGAATACTTGCATACATGAGATTTCAGTTGTAAGATTATTAATTACTTGAAAAAATGTTTTTACTTAGACAATGTTTTATTGTATGTATATTGATCAATTATAATCAGTTATAATTTAAGTTTAAAACACATAAAAATGTGGAGAAAGTGAAAGGGTCTCAATACTTTTCGAAGGCACTGTATATAATCTCTACTGGCACCAGCCAGGCAAACATTTGATTTTATAAAACTGAAAAACTAAGAAGATAGGAGGCCTTGGTAGATGTAAATATTTGTTATACTATCACAAAGGACTAGGGTAGTGATTATAGTTGTTGTTAGTTTCCATCAAATTGAACAGGCCACTAAATGCAGCAGACAGCTCAAGCAATGAATAATGGTGATGTGCAGTTTGCTAATTTTTTTTGAACAACTTCTTGAATTGAGTTATGATTGCACTTGCGGCAGTTGAATGAGTGGAGCAGGCATGGTTCTATGGCATGCACAATTTCTAGTGTGCACTAAACACTAGTTTAGTAATGGATGCAAATAAACACCCTTTAATTAATTCAGTTTAACTGTACTTTTGTAGCTGCCATTTATTTTGTTTAAGCCTGCTAGGTTGCATTAAATTGGCCAATTGAGACTACATAACTGGGTGCTTTGTTTCTTTCCAACTCCATTCAGATTAGTAGCAAAATAGCCAGCCTGTCTGTTTAATTGTGATTTTAATTCCACCTTCCATTGACTAGGTTGCTATCTCATGTAACTCTGTGACTTGACAAACAGAGACTCTTGCATGAGCTTGGTCTATCATTGTGTTGGCTTGTTATTGGTCTAGAACATTCTACACACGCCAGTATTATGAAAGGCAAGAGCGCTAGCAGCAACACAATGTAGATAAGATGATTTTTGTGATTTTCTTATTGTTTTTGAAAACTTTAATGAAAGTTTTCCATTTATCACATCCCTAATGACGCCGTGACACTGAACACTACCCATGTTAATCAGACGGCCCCCCTATTGGGCCAGGTGTCCATTTTAGATTATGCACAGTTGATCAATGAAAAAATGTTTCCTCCTAAAGTCAATGTCGCGATAATTGCTTTCTCCTTGCATGTTTATTGACCATAAAAGGTGGCGGACTGGAGAAGAGGATTAAGCTGTGTGACTGTACTCTACTTGCAACAGATAACTTTGGTGTCACTGTCTGAATTTACTAACTCCTAACTTCGCACCATGTTCATTATCATACTGCCTGGTGAGCAGGAGGCAATAGCAAATCAAACTTGTCATACAAAACATGCAAGAGAGAAGTTAAAGTGATCACTTAAAATATGAACCCAGTGAATGCTTAATATCTCAAGCACTTTACTGCTGTTAACTATTAATTTAATCTTGCTACTAGAGCAACAAAATTGTACACGAGGGATGCACTTATGTTTTGTCCAATAACTGTTTTGTTGTTTTTGTACATATATTCCTTGGCATGAAATTAATAAAAATGTAGCTTCTGTTAATGCTTCTGTTAATGCTTTTAATTTCAACTAATCCAAATTTGATCATAGAAAAGTTATCTTGGTGTATTTTCAGCAATAGAGACAGAATAAACAAAAACAATAAAACAATATGACACATGACTCAAGCGAAAAAGACAAGTACAATCGGTCTGAAATAATTATCAATTTCAAAGAAAGTGGACGATACTATTTATTAATTGTTGTTGCTTATGTTATGTAATTAGACTAATCTTTAGATGTCTGTTTTGCCAGAGACCCGAAGGTGCGCAAGTCAGTGGAGCGTATCTTTACAATCTGGGAAGAGAGGAATGTCTACCCCGAGGAAGTCATCACTCAGCTCAAAGCCAACCTGACCAGGAAGGAGAGAGAGAGGGAGAAAGAAAGGGAGAAGGAAAAAGCAAAAGAAACTCCTCCGCCAGGTCAGTCTTTCCTATGGTCTTGTCACCATCTTTTTTTTTTTGTTACCGTCTTTGTGTCTCTCCCCACTGAAACTGGGTGTTCCATGAATGTTTTTTTGTCCTGCAGCCTCAGTCAACCCTAAAGCTGCCCTCAAGTCTAAGATTGTGGCTGATTTCATAGTAAGTGTTTTCTTCTTGTCTTGTTCTAAATGGAATTTAAGTGATTTTGGCCTGCCTTGTTCATGTAAAGAGGTGCGCAATAACCCTCTTCCCTCCCCAGCCGCAGTCATTCATCGAGCAGCTTGCTGGTTACAAGCGCTCAGGGGAGGAAGAGGAGCTGAGGGAGACCCAACTGACAGCTCTCAGAGTGGATGTCTGTAGTACCGAGGCCCTGAAGAGGCTCAAAGGTCAGATCACAAACAGGGTTATGGTTGGGTTCATACAAAATGTTGTCACATCTAGTGTGAGCTTGTTTGAATTGAGAATGACTACTTCTGTAACTCCCGTCCTAAATCCCACATTTATTTCAGACAAGGCTGGAGGTAACAAATTTGCTAAGGACTTTGAAGAGGGAAGTCTGAAGCTACAGGAGTTTGTAACTTTCCTGGAGAACCAGATGACTGTTGGACCCCCTCTGCTGGAGGCTCTGGGAAACGCAGATGTCTTCTATGAGATGCAGTACAAGGAGGTCAAGATTGTTGCCAACGTGAGTATCAATCAAATAAGACCATAAAAAAATGTAATTATTGATTTTGATTATTCATATCAAAGTAAAGCTGACTGCCTCATCATACCCCAGTATTTATCTGTCTCCCTCTCCAGGCATACAAAACCTTTGCCAACCGTGTAATCAACCTCAAGCGTAAGCTGGACACCCTCAAATCCTCACTCCCCGGTCCTGAGGACTCTCCCATTCCCTCCCCCTCTGAAGACGCTCCCTCCCCCACCGGCTCTGACTCCCCCTTTCTGGGGCCGGGGGGAGGCCGAAGCGAGAGGCTGGGATTTGACCCGGACCTGGATGGGAGCGCCATGGAGGAGGGGGATGTGGGGGTGGTCAGAGCAGGAGACAACAGAAATGTGGAGGACATGGAGCTGTCCGAGGAGGACACCGACAAAACCGGTGAGGACTGCTGATGTTACAGTTTTGTTTTTGACACAGTAAGATAACACCTGGGGGTCCTGCAGGCTTCTGTCACAACGCAGAGAAACTACAACATTGTTACTGAATGGAGAACTTTATACACATTAAGGATTTGAGTAATGGACAACATGCTAAACCACCAATTTGGCTAATAATATGAATGGAGTTGAAAATGCACAGAGTTTTAGTATTCTCAGTAGGGATGTGCATTGGACCATGTTTTACTATCCGAATAGTATGTGTTGTTATTCGAATAGTATTCGGTTAACCGAAATACATGTTATTAAAAACTACCGATACCACATGAGCGCTACTACATAACGCGCGAAGGACAGGGTGTTGTTCTCATGTAACATCGGCTCAATGACCGTTCGTGTGACAAAAAAGCGACTGCGTATATGGAGGAAGCCGTGTGGTTGACACGCAAAACTCCAGAACTAGAAGACAATATTAATCAACACACAACATTGAGATTATTGGATGGAAGAGTCTAGAGAAGCTAGTTAGCTAAGCTAGCCAGCTATATGCCATTTGCTTAACTCACCGTTTTCTGCTCTCTCAACCGCCTTTCGATTCCACAGCTGAACTTTACCTAGCGTTTTGTGGCCAGATATTTTTTCCGAAGGTAACATTAATTCAATAAATATATTCCATCTTCCCTCGAATTAGTTAACTTTCATCCACTTGCTAACAGTAGGCAAAGAAGTATATATTGCGTAATTCTGACTGACTGGGCCCGACCTCACTACTACGGCTTTGATTGAGGGACGTAAACAACAAACACGTGTGAAGGAGCGCATGTTTTAAAAACAACTTAAAACGCTATACTTTTTTAAAATGTCATGGTGTATCGTCATATGTAAACATTTTAGATTGGAATTTTAAGTCTTTAGAAAAATAACAAAAGTCTATTTCAACCAAAAAATACATATACGTAAAAAAATGGGGGTTAATTGAATACACACACAAGTATTCGAAAACTAAATACATTTCGGGTATTCGAATATTTGTCTATCCGTGCCCATCCCTAATTCTCAGTTGGCCTTAGTGTTAATTGGCCAGGTTAATCTTCTGTCGATTAAGTAAAAAGTAGTTTACCAGGTCAGTGGACTGATTGCTGTTTCTCTCCTTTTCCTCTGATTTCTCACACTGTGTACACGCCCCTGCTCCACTGAAGCTATAGGCTACAGTTGCGAAAAAGTTTTTTTCCTTTCTTCCATTAGCTAGGCATTTTTACTTTGAGGACTGCAACCTGTTGTAGTGTTGTAAGAAACTGTAAAAATGATTTTAATTTGTAAAGAAACAGCCGTGTTTTTAAAGTGACCTCTGTTTATATTCGTATCCCTAAAACCGGTAACTTATTTTGGAGAGAGAAATCAGCACGTGACTGGAATGGCTTTTGTTGCTTCAGGAAAGAGCTGAAGTTAAATGACCTTTATGGGTTCAAAACAATACAGAGTGAAATATTTACCGGATAAGACAAGACAAATAAAATTTCAGTCCTGGATCAACCTCTAGTGAGGACTTTGTTGTGAAGGCAGTCCTGGGAGGAATCGGTTAGAATATATCTCGACAAAAACTTGTAATGAATTAATCCTTTAAACTCCTTGTGTTTCATTTAGATGAGAAACAGTTTTCAGAATCCACTGTTTTGAAGGCCACCACCTCCAAGCCCCCAGCGAAACCTGCCCCCGTCACACCCATTCGAACCTCGACCGACTCCCCTCTGAAAAAGACGGCCCCTTCCACCCCCACCACGGTGACCCCCAGCACCCCTACGAGCACGAGTGTGACTGCTCCCAGTGGCCCCAGCACTCCTCTGGGGGTCAACCTGGCCAATGTGGACCTGGGCAAAATCAGCTCCATCCTGAGCAGCATCACGTCGGCCATGAAGAACACAGGTGTGTGGTTGTGCTTGGCCAGATCAGATGAATATATGGATACTGTGACGTGGAGGTATTTGAATGTGATGTTGTTTCTCCTTGTCGCTCTTGTCGTGCAGCCAGTCCAGTGTCCCGTCCGTCTCCTGGAACTCCCACCACCCCCTCTGGCCAATCATCTTCCTCCAAAAACCCAGTTGGCCCCACCCCTCCCAGCCCAGCCCTTGCCAGCATCCTGTCCAGAGTGAACGTCACCCCCGAAGGGATTCTTAATGTCCTGTCTAAGACTCACACACAGGGTGAGAGACACTTTGTATTCCACATTTCACCAGATGTAATTTACAGAAGAGCCACACACCCACACAGTTTCCCTTTGTATTCCCAGTTTCACCTGAAGTAACTTAAAGAACAGAGACAAACGTTACAACATTTTATTGTAGCTCTAGGCAAGCCACCTTATTTAACTGGTTAACTAATTATCATTAGTGCTGTCGACTAGTTTGATAGTGGATTAATCTGTCGGTTACTACTTTGATTAATATGATATTAAAAAATATAGATTCCAACATTAAAAGCAGGTGTTTTATAAAAAGTATATTTTTGTCTCATCTTGCATAGTGCTCCACAGTGTGTTTAATTAAGCAATAAAATATAGAGAAAAATGAGGAATGGTAAAACACCACTGAGAATCTTCTTGTGGGCAGCTTTAAAGTACACAGGCACCATCACAATTAAAATAAATTGGCCAAGGATGCATTTTCCTCACATTCTATTGTGGAGGAGTATAGAATTGGTGACCTGACACTCATCCCATGATCCATTAGGGAGAACAATGCTTTTATATGCTGTATGTGGCGCAGCTTGACCATGAACACATTGCACTTGTATAAGTAGACCACTGGCTCAATGGTGCTTATATGATGTTAATGTACCGCTCAACCAAGCATTCAAGACCATGTCTCCCTTCAAAACGCAACTCATGACATGAAGCCTAAAACAAACTCTCTGAGAAACCGGCAATGGCACACTTGTTTGTGGCAAGCTGTCTTCAACTGACCTATGGTAAATCCGGCTAGTGACTATTCGCCCCAAATCTGTTATTTGCGGGATTATTCTCTTAGTGTAGTGGTATAACATGCATCAGCCCATAATTTTTGTCTTCAACCAGGTACATTCATGAGCATGTCTAACATCCAAGGAAAGCACTATGGATATTATGATATTTACCATCCCAGTACGGTTCAGTGTTTATTACGTTTTTGAAATTCTTTTCATGGACATCATTGAAAAAAATTCCATGAAATAAAAAATTCCACTCTTACATTAGTTTTTCGTGTAGATTGTTAACAATTAAGTTAATTTCACTCACACTTTATAAAGCCTCACAATGCAAAAGACCACAGTGGTGTATACTTATTCAATACACTGTGTTAATACATGTTTTTAAAATGTTTTTCCAACCTAAGTATAGCAAGAAATGGTTTGCCTGGTAATAAAAATCCTTTGTGAGACAGTGATCCATTTCAGAATATGTCCGTCAGCTAATACTCGAGCACTATTTTATTCCAGTATTTATTTCAGGGCTCAACGTTCCCAGTGGGGCCAGTGGGTTTGAAACTTACTGGCCCGAAAAACATTTTTACTGTCCCTCCTTCCAAAAGTTGTAATTTCAGTGTTACAACATAGAACCAAATATTTTTCTTACTTAACATGATTAATCATTTATGAAATGAATTCTGGATATAAAAAACAAAATATTTTTTTCTTTCATAACATTTCTAATTATGAAAATGAATAAAAAAATTAATCAAAAAAGCATTTCACTTTCTAACAAAACACTGACTTTCAAACAGAACACTACCTCATTCACCCCAGGGAACCGGCTGGTCCGTCAGTTACTTGGTATGTGGTTGTTATGTTTCCAATCACCCAATGGGCATCTGCATTTAAATTCCTGATACAACCAAGGGCCCTGAAGACAGATTGTCAGCCATCCGCTTGGCTGTCATGCTGATCAGGTGCTGTTTGCTATTGGCATGGCTGGTCAGGGTTTGTTTGCGAAAGTTGTCAGTGCCTTTGTAAAAAGACCCACATTTGTCCGCTCTAGCTGGGAACTTCGGACAGACACAGTGCATCTGAGTTCCATTGACGTCGAAACAGGTAAATTATTTTTTTGCACTGAGGTAAAAATGTTCGCTTTCGTTTGAGCTCGTCGTTATCCTTCTCTGCCTTCTTCAATTGAGCGACTCGCTTGAGTTTTTAAATGTTTTATTGAAAAACAATACCAGAGAGCCACGCGGTACATCACGGCTCAACTCTTGACTGGTCAACAGCATGCGAAAGGAGCTGCAAGGTAGTTTTGTGCGTGTGCCAGATTACGAAACAACTGGAGGATGTCGAGTTTATAATGCGATTATTTTACAATCTCACATTTTTTTTGCGATCGGGACAAGGACTTGCTAGTTTGATTAGTCCCGACTTGACTTTTTACCGGCCCGAGGCCATCATTATTCTCGAGGCCTTTATTTGTTTTTTTAGCTATATGCCTTTAGTGCAATGCCCTACAACGTCCCAGTTCTATCCCTGTAAAGGCTACTTAATTCGGGCCAATTCAAAGCAAATGGTCATCTCTGCACCAACACCATATACTACAGCCTGCTGTGGTTTGGGAAGTGTGTCATGAACTCAACATTAAGAGTTTTTCTGTGACTCCTGTGACACTCCAGGCTGTAAATGGAACAACAGTCCTGGCATTTAAGTTTTCCCGCAGTTGCCGTTTTAACACTGGATGAATCTGGATGAATCTGTCTCCTCTGTGCACACTGAGGATTGGGATTGAGAGAGGTGCGCTCACACAGCTCCTGACAGCATAACAAGTACTGGAACTCCTATGTGGGTCATTTTGGGTCAAATACACATTAGACGATATGAACTGAACACTGACATTATTACGTGAGAGGGGAAAAATACAGTCTATGGTAACCAGCGACCAAGTAAAAATATAATTTGCACTGCAGAGTCAAATGTTTAATTGCAGTCATTTTAGGATGGCCTGGAAGGTGCCTGTTCAGAAGTTAGTGCAGGTGTGTGGGTCCTGGGACTCTAAGTGTTTGGACCATTACGTGCTTTGATTAAATCTTGGCGGTGGGGACAGATCTGTATTTTCTAAACTTTAGAAAAGCATCACTTGCTAGAGATCCTGGAGATTCTGCATAGTGTTTTGCATATGTACTTTTCCTGTTTGCATACAGTTGGCAAGTTGCAGCTCTTCACTTACATTTGTTAAATTAAATTGTAAGAAAACAGTAAGTTTGAACCGAATGGTCAACTTGGTACTGTGAAAGTTCTTAAACCCTCTAACTTTTATCTGCTGCAGAATGTCTCCCTTCCTGCACATTTCACACAATCTGCTGATTTGGTCAACCAGAGAATGTAGCCCACCTCTTTTCTTATTTAGCTATATAGCATATTGTTTTGTCTAATCAGTAATGTAGGCAATGTTAGGACATGGTAGGCATTCGCTAAAGTTTCTGTTCTGGGAGGCCACAATGTAGCGGTTATCAGTCGACAAGTGGGCTGTTTCATTCTGCAGGGGCCAGTGCCCTGAAAGGACATTCACATTTAAAGGTAATTACCTCCCCAAGGCACTGTTAATGTGTATTCTGACTGCACACTAAGTTATTCTGTGTCCTTTATGGGATTTGATGTGTGTTACTGCAATCCAATGTATTGAACCTGGTAATAAAACAACTGCCTAGACTGCCAACTTTCATTTGGTTGAGTTAAAGAACAGCACGTTGAACAGTCTGTTTCCTTAGGCCCCAGGCTGTTAATTTTTTTTAACGTTTTTTTCCATTAGCTGCAGGGTTTTTATTTTTGGCTGTTTAATTCAGCAGCAGATTGGCCTTGAAGTAAGGAGGGGAAGAGCTGCAACTAACCTACTGTGCACAAAGAGTATTGAGAATAAATACATGCACAGAAGATTCTGTAATCCCCCAAAATCCTCAAAAAAAACACTGTCTCCTATGGTATACATTGGTAAATTAATGCAAATACGTGGAAAGTGTATGAAACACCTGGATGTGCACTGGAATTGCAGTAGCTCTAAAATTATTTAGCCCCTTTGACTTTTTCACAGTTTATGGAAATGAAATTAAAATGGGTTTAATCATGAGTTTTTGCCACTGATCAACACAAAAAGTCACAATCCTTATGGTTTAAAGCATGGTTTTGGCAGAATCATGCTATGGGGATGCTTTTGTGTCAGGGCATGGAAAGCTTGTAAAGATAAAGGGCAAAATGAATGCTGCAATGTACAGGGAGATCCTGGAAAACCTGCTGAAGTCTGCAAAAGACCTGGGACTTGAGAAGATTCATCTTCCAGCAGGGCAATGACCCAAAAACATACAGCCAAAGCCACACTGGACTGGCTTAAAAACTAAAAATTTAGTGTCCTGGAGTGGTCCAGACAAACCCGGACATCAATCAATTTAAGAATGTGGAAAGAGTTGAAAATGGATCTTGAGAAATTTTGCAAAGGAGAATGGGAGACAATTGTATACATGTCCATGTATACAAAGATGGTACAAAATTATCCAAACAGACCTATGGCAAAGTTTACTTAATACTTACACAATAATGTTTTTGTATTTGTAATTTTTTTTTTCTTTTCAGTTTGACATTATGGAATATTTTGTTGATCAGTGCAACATCTCCTGATGGAATCCATTTGGATTTATTTTTGTAACACAATAAAATCTGGAAAAGTTCCAGGGGTGTAAAATACTTTTGAGAGCCCCTGTATCTTATTTTGCCGCCATATAATATTTTAGAGAAAACCCCAAATCAGTATCTGC
Organism: Esox masquinongy; assembly: GCA_016801175.1. Classification (NCBI taxonomy): domain Eukaryota; kingdom Metazoa; phylum Chordata; class Actinopteri; order Esociformes; family Esocidae; genus Esox; species Esox masquinongy. Next base: position 28,870 of record JACXGI010000799.1, read on the forward strand.
TGAGCCACAGTACTTATAGTTCCCATCTGTCTCTGAAAAGGTGCTGTCCGAAATGCAACGTGTGGAAACTCTTCCCCTTTTCTTAGTCCTAGTAATTCAACCATGGTTTTACATTAAGCTATAATTTAACCAATTATTACTTTATATGGATTATTGTCATTTGACTTATTGATTAACTGGGCTGGTCAGTCAAGTTACATGAAATACCAAATTAAGAAACTTGCATGAAAGGCATTTACATAGGCAACATAACTCAGTAAAATAGGGGGAAAGTAGTTCCGAAGCGTTTTCCGTATTTCTTTATTTGGCACTTAATGAAGCTTTATAGTTTGCAAGTCCTTTAAGGAATGATGAGAATAATAATACTACCTGATCAGCAAAGACCAGTCCACAGTTGGACTGATTGCTGACATATATCTAATATAACATAGCTAATATAACATAACTAGCAAAATAGTTAGCCTACACACTTAATTCTACACTAAACAAGATTATTTGTCACAAAAGATTAGGCACTTTTAAAAAGGAATTAAAACAAATAATAACATTTGGAATGTTTGAATTGACTTTCTGTTCTATGCATAATACATTTGGGATTGGTTTGAAATCCCGTTGATCAGTGCAGTCATATGTTCAACATTTGAATCGGGGATTCATCCATGTAAATGGGAACATGAAAATTGATTTCCTTTAAGAGTTTTTACTAACCCTATCCCAGATTTTGAGAGGGAAGTGCAGGGCTTTTGGTTAAGCATGTGCTTATATTGTTGGGTACTTTCCATGTTGCTATTGGTGAAATCATCACCCCCCCACTGGATAACGTTGCCTGACTCCTCTGTGTTCCTGTCTCCTCAGGTTTGTCCTCTCTGCTGCGGTCTGGGAGCTCCTCCTCCGCCCCTACTAGCCACTCCCCCCCAGACTCCTCTGCAGCCAAGGGCCCCCCCACACCCACCGCCCCCAGCCAGACCAAACCCGCCCAGAGCGTCAGCCTCAAACGAGACACACCTGAGAGGAGCAGAGGAGCAAGGGACTGGGAGAAAAACCGAGAGACCTCCCCTCCCCCTCCTCCTCCTCCCCCCCCTCCTCCTTCTCTCCCCAGCCGCTCGGTCTCTCCTCCCAGTCTTGAGTCTAAGATCAACAGGTTCCTCCAGGGGAACCCAGGGTTCAGCCTCAGCCTGGGGGACGGGAGCCCCCTGTTGGGGGGAGACGGGGTGGATGGGACTCCCGTCAGGGATGAGAGCGGCGGCACCCCCACTCAGGACGAAATCATGGACACACCGGGGGGTGTCTCCTCCGATCCCTTGGGCATCAACAGTGACCATAAGAGCTTAGGGTCATCCGTAGGTCACAACCTTTCACCCACAGCCTACCGCGGCGATCCTTGGGACGCTGTCATCACGCCATCGGGGAGCAGCGGCGACGGGGACTTCCTCTCATCGTCGTCGTCTTCTCGCTTCCAAGGTTACGGAGTGGGGAAGAAAGCGGCAAATGTGAAGGAGGAAGAGTTAAAGCGGAAGCCATCCTCTTCCTCAGTAGGAAGCAGTAAGACTAAGAAGGATGTCCAAAACAGTCAGGGGAAGAATCACGGAAGCGACAGATCAGTTGGAGGAGAGAGGAGAGCGTCTGTAGGTTCCCGAAAGGCCAGCAGTGTGTCAGAGGAGGGAGGAATGAGTGGAGCAAGGGATGATAAGGGAAAGAAAGGAGTAGAGGATGGTGGGGGCTCATCTGATGGGGAGGGCGGGCAGTACCACCGTATCGAGACGCTAGTATCGCCCTGCACCGAGGGAGCACCTATCCAATCACTTGGGGCCTTTTCCAACCGCCAGCCAACCGGAGAGCGCATCCAGACAGTTGAGAGCATTCGTGTAATTGGCCGAGGGCTGCGTCGCGGCGGAGGGGGACGCGGAGGGGGGAGGCCGGGCGGAGGGATGTGGTATGAGGAGGAGGGGTACCTGGAGGCCCAGACCCCCCCACCCGCCCCTCAGGCCGGTTCTGACGACATGCCTCCCCCGCCCCCACACCACCTTCTCCCCCCTCATCCCAATCCCCCTCCTCATCCCCATCCTCACCCGCACGGACCCCCGCCTCCGTTCCAAATGCCCCCCTACCATGGGGAAAACCCCCAGGGTGCTCTCCCCTCACATCTTCATCACCCCCCTCCTCCCTTCTTCAACACCCCTCCTCCCCCCATCCCACGACCCCCACCCCCTCCTATGCCCCAGCCGCCTCCACCCCCTCGCAACTTCCTCCCTCCGTCA
>JACXGI010000799.1:31227-52229 GCA_016801175.1 Esox masquinongy
CGCGCCACCCCCCCCCTCTCCCTCCTGCGTCTGCCCTCCCCCATCCCCCGTCCCCCCATCCTCTCCCTCCCAGTTCCCCAGAGACCTCTTCTCCACCCTCGTGGCCCCCCTTCCCACCCACACCTCAACCGAGACCAACCCATTTTTCGTGGGGGCAAGCGTCCTGGCCCTCCCTTTGGCGGGGGCAGAGGTGGTCCATTCTACCCACCAAAAAGACCTTTCTTACCTCCACGCTATTGAAGTATTAGTCCACAACCAGCTGATTTTCCAGAAACTTGCCCAGCTAGCCAGGGTGGTGTGTAGAAGCATTTTGGTATGACCTTAGTCTATCCTCTGTGTGTTAACTCTAGTGTAGTCATTCATTGTACTACATTCAGCTGAGCGCACCTTCATACAAACTAGCTCTTCACCTCACTATACAGTACCAGCTTAGCCATTATACACATTATACACTATGGATGAAATGAGTAACCAAATCAAAATTTGCCTCCCCAACTCCTCTCCTCCAATCCTCAGGAGCAACAGTATTCTCTACTCCTCACAAAAGAAAGATGGGGCGGTGAACTAGAAGGAAGACAACAAGCAAATAGGGAGAAAAAAAACAGGTGGTTATTCCCTTTCACTTCAGTTCTACTCACCTCCTAGGTGGTTAACCTGATTTCAACACTTTCAGAGAATGAGGGGGAGTGAATGAGAGTGAGAAAGAGGGGGGGGGGTGGGTTGGTTTGAGGAAGGTGTTGGTGTGTGTCTGAAATAGCCCTTCTCAGTAGTAATGGGTCAGCCAATGAGTGTTCAATTGTGTGTGAATGATCAGTGTGATGTGCAGTTCCTCAACGATAACACGCAGCCTGTCTATTATGTAAATAACCATGTTTTTCACTTTCTGTTCTTCTGGTCTCTCTCTCTGTGTGTATTTCTTAGCTTTTAAATGTATAGACTGAGGTGGCTGTGTTACAACTATTAAATCTGTTTATGTAAAGAGGAGAATCATCTCTTATCTAACTTGTGATTGATACGACTGTAAAGAAGCTTTACTGACACATCAAGGCAAACGTGTGTTCATGCTTCTTGTTGCTCAGTCACCACTACCACTTTGTCTTCATCTCTTCAAACTGAGAGGGAGAGAGCAAAAGAAGGAGAGAGGGGATGAGAGAGAAGAATCATCCAGTGTAAGGGCTGTTGAGGTACAGACTTTAATAAAGCAAGGTTTGAACCCAACCAGGGGAGGGTACTGCTTTTTTTGACCCAGTCAGTGTCATGGATACCGGCAAGATCAAAATCGCCGCAGTTGTAATTATGGCAGTACTTTTATTTTTGTCCAAATATTCAAGGCTTAATTGCACTGCTGAAATGTTATTTCTAACAATACAAATTCATTTTTTTTTAAATTTTTTTTTTTAAACTGGTAATTTGTTCTGAGTTATTTGGGATTTCATGCTGTGGTTTTTGTTATGCGTGGCTGAAACATGATGTCAGATGTAAATATCTATACTTGTCTATGCATGTGCAGCCAACGAGGGATAGAGGCATTTTCAATGTTTGTTTTTCTTTCAATGTGTAATTATTTCTGTTTTGTTCAGCCCTTTTTCTGTCCAGTTCCTTTTCCCCACCCGTTTCCTTTCCTAGTTATTGTCTTTCCTTCCTCTGAAAACTTCCTTGATCAACGTTTGGATGTGTAGAATACCAAATATCACCAATGAAAAGTCATTAGTTAATTGTTAATTACCAATCAAGACAATAGCAAATGATCATCTACATTTGCTTCAGTGTAAAGGCTCATCAATTTATTTTGGGGCTCTGCCATAAACTTAGAATCAAAGCTATGGTGTCTTTAATCAGTGCTACACATCTGCTACTATTCTTTCTGTATGAGAATGTATACATATGTACCTGGTCATTATTCCCTGATTGGTTTGTCTAGTTGCCCTGCTGTACAGTTTACTGACTTGATTTATAACTCGAGCCACTGCTGACCACCAGGACGGATTAACAGATGTAACTTTTCTTTGAACAGTTTGTGTAAATAATAATAGAAGTTTAATGTGTTCCTGAGTTTAAAATAGGTGTGTTTAAGTACCTTAGGAGTTGAGAAACCTGACTGTGTGTGTGTGGTCTGCATTCACCATATTTGGGGAGGGTTGTGTTCTGTTTTTCTCTTGATGAGATGCATTGCTATTCTTATTATGATCATCAATGATGCTTTATCATTAATCTTTGTGTCCAATCCTTTCCGTTGCAACTTCTCTACCATTTATTGTTCCTGTAGGTCAATGATTTCGAATATTTATCTTCCACAGGTACAATTTAGACAGGCAGTCAACAAGACTTACCATTAAAACCTCTCAATGGAGTGTTAAATGGAGCTTTAAAGACAGCCTCTACACAGAGCTATGGTCAATTCCGAATCCACCTCTTGGCCTCACCTTTTAGGCGCTTTTAGATCTGGAAGGATTTAGGTGTAATCTGCCTCAAGCCTCAGAGGCAAGATACAACTATTACCCATTTACACCTATCCAGAACTTTCATTCTGTAAAGTACATAGGGGTAGGGACTATGAGTTGATTGGTTACAGGGACAAGCAGAGTAACAACTTATTGACCTCAGAGCACTGACATGAAGACAGTACTGTACCGTATGGGAATAGACTGGTGGTCTCATGCTATTAATGCCATTGTGCGTTTAGTTCTGTTGAGTGAAGAAAAGATCCTAATCCAGGAGTGGGTGACCATTTGTTTTTTGCTTGTGTGCACACACCACACTCACACTTAAGTTTGATGTTGCATCCTTACAGAGCGGTGAGAACATCTTAGGTTTTTGTATCTGCATTCAGCAGCCTTGGCTGATGAGGACTTCCTTGCTGTGCAGCACATCCTTGCGCAGAGCTCCTTTCCACATTGGCTGTGTTTTCAAAGGCAGCCTGATTCAGATTTTTTTTTCCCAACAATCAGACACACTCTGAAAAAGACGAGTTGGTTAGTGATTGGTCTGAACCAATTACTGGAGGGAAAAGTCTGAGTTATGTTGCCTGTGTAAATGCAGCTGTATATATGTATTTTCTATCACACCCATACCTGCTCCCAAATCAGTCTATTACATGTATTATGTTGTGGTGGCAGGAAGTGGTTAAGTGCTGGTCGTGTTTGTTTTGACTCACCTTGTACCCCAGGTGGGTGGAGATTGCCCTGTAGGACCAATGGAATGGTGTAAAATGTGTAAACTCCACTGATCTGGGCTGAAGGCGGTACAAAACGAAGTTATTGTAACCTGCTTACCACAAATTCTTAGAGCTTCACTTGTCTAATGACATTCTCTAAGTATAACATTACAGCAGCATCTCCATGGTTTTAAGTCGATTTATTTTATTTCCTTCACATTTCAGAAAAGGGAATGGGTGAAAGCAGTGAAGGACATGCACCAAAACAATTAGCTTTCACCTGTTTTTTCCAAACAGTATAGATGTAGATGAAAAGCCATGGCAGACATGAGATAAAGTATACAAACATACCTGTTTCACTTTAAGAATGCACACCTTTCTGTAGTGGGCTTCTGCGTATGCAATGCTGATGTTGAACAATTGTGTGTGATAGTGAGTGCTATTTCTATGACTAGCCAAGACGTTGCCATAGTATTTAGGGGGAGGTTTTGAAAATATAGGTTATGGATGAAATCCTTAAACATTATAATTAATTGAATAGTTCTCAAGTTAGTTATTTGTTCAATTTCTGTTTATATCCATGCATTTAATCTTTTCCAATTGGACAAATCAAAAAATAACTAGAAATACTGACCCCCTGAGGATTTTAGGGGTAACCAGATTCGGAAAATGTATTTCTATTGCAGTTATTACTCCCATTCTATCACCTAGCCCTTGTCCTTTTTTTTGAGGATTATGCCTAAGTCTTCTTTTCTGGAACACTAGATAGTCTCAATTTAGTCCCCAGTTAAATATTTCTAGCACCCCCAAGCGTCGGATTAATGTTCTGTCCACTAAACGATCCTTTTTGTGGCACTTGCAAAACTAACCCCTTTCAGAAAATACATTTTTGTTGCATATTTTAATACAGAAACACTGCAACCCTTTGAAGCATAGTTATTTACATTTCTGTTTAATAAATTCAGTCACGCATACCAGTACAATAGAATTAACGTTAACTAGAAATGTAACTTACACAGAGGCTAAGGTTTGAATCGCATCTTGTGTAGAAAGAAATAACTACGTACCATTGATCATATCACCGTGCTTTCCTTAGTGATGTGAATTTGAGAAATTAGTAGAAGAGCTGAGACTTCTCAAAGTAGACTTTAATAAGGATGCTCAGCTGTCAGCTATTATCCTGCCGACTCTAATTCTACTGCTGCTACGTCTTTATCTAAAACATGTTTACGAAATAGGCAAGTCATAGTGTTCATTTCACAAGTTTAATTGTTAAAAGTAGCATATTTCCCATTCCTGGTCAGTGCTTTTAGCTCTTAATGTAACGGTGGTCTAAAGAATGTATGCTGCTCTATTTCGCTCTTTTCATGTGGCCTATCAGTGAACGGATATGTGTTGCCGGCTCGGTGGGACCCAGCAGGTTGCCCACTGTGGGTCAATACTTTTATAATAATGGTTCACAGATGCAGTGACCTACCCACATTGGGAGGGTTTCATTGAAAGCGTAATTTGATATTTGGCATAATTTGACCTTCATTTAACATGCCTTTTAAATAAATTCGAGTAATTTTGCATTTAAAGTAAATTTTAGATTCATGTTGTGAAGTTACAACCTCTGTATGTCTGAAATGGATCCATCCGAATATTTTACAGATTAGTGTGCGCGCCTTCGGTCACAGTTGACGCTCACCGACGTTCGAGCACGTTACAAGTTTCCACCCTTTTTTATACTGGCCAATCACGATTGTTGTCAATTTACTTCATTCTTCCGGTGTTATGGCGGCTCGCAGTGCAGGGGACAGCGCGTGAGAAATGTGATTATAGAAACTTGGTCAAACCGGTGGATTGAGGATGCTCGTGACCGGGCTGTCTCGTTTGCCTGTCTGCTGCTCGTCACTACGGGCGATACTTCGCTCTCAGAGGCGCTATAGCGAGGTGTACAACCTTAATAAAACGTAGCTGTACAGGCCACCTATACAGTATCATTGTGTAGCTAGCCTATTCCTAGTTAGTGGTGTATTTCTTTCCTACGACAGCTCAGGGACTGGGGAGGGCGTGTCCTCTGTCAAGATTGTGCATATATCTGTATAGCCCCAGCTAAGGGTGGTGATAATATGTAGTGTGGATCTTGATGTTTAGGGTTCTTTGGTGGGTAGGGGTTGGTCGAGGTGGACGGATTTGTCCCAAGGAAACATTGGGTTTCTTCTCTGTCTAAATATGCAGCTAGAAATGTAGGTATGTTAGATCATATTACCATGATTTAAATTAATTCCACACTGGTTGGTCTGTGGAACCTTATGACTTGGTAATAGGGCAATGCTGTACTGATAGTGTAATTCTGTCATCGTTATTGTGGTTTATTGTAATGTTATTGACCCATTTCCCCTCTTCTCTTCCCTTTTCCCTATCTGCTCCCCCTCCACTTTCAGAAACGGGCATCTGCTGCTCTATCTGAGCGTGTGCGGTTGTTTGAGTCTCTCAGAGAGAGGCGGTGCCAGCATAGGACCAGGGGTGCAACCGAACAGGCCCTTATTATCCAGTTGGCTAATGGCAGGACAATAAAGGGCACTGCTGGAGTTACCACGCCCCTACTCATCGCCCAGAATGCACGGTTAGACACTTGTTTTTTATCAGGAACCCTAAAAGCAGTGAGATTTTTTTGTTAATTATTTGTTGCAGGAGAGGTACATCAAAATTAAAACCTAATCATTATTGGAAAATATCAGGGTTTCCCCTATATTTAACCTGTGGCAGCACTTTTTTGAATTCAGGTGCCAACTAGCAAGAGTTTTTATTTATTTTTTTATTTGTTTTTTTTAAGCAGTGTTTATGTAGCCCACAGGTGACGGTGAAGTTTGGAAAACAAATAACTTCTGGATTTCTTCATCCCAGATTTTATAGATGCCAAAAAAGGAAAAACACTTGTTTTTGGTCTAATTAAAGGTTTGGCTTAGGCATAAGTTAGATGTTAAAATGGTAGAAAGCATTTAAAATAACCACTTGTCATAGAAATTAGCTATATACACATCAAAAGTGAAAAATTCCGTTACGCCTCATTTTGATGTGTTTTGAATTATTTCTCACCATCACTATTACCTATACTTCAGAATTCCCTGCAGAGTCCTATAGGCCCCATATTGAGTGTGTGTGTATATATATATATAGCTCCAGAAAAAAATAAGAGACCACTGCACCATTTTCTTTCCTTTCCAAAGAAGTCAAAAAGGAAGGTTTTGAGTGAGGAAAAGAAGGGTTTAAATTAAGAGACCACTGCAAATTGAACACACACTGTAGTTTGAAGAATGGGTTTTTCTTTTTGGTTTTACACTCTGGACCATCCATTTGAATATTAATTGTCATACTAAATGATTAGTTGGAAAGTCTTTCCCAACTCTTCTGAAAAAGGTGTTCCATGTTCTGTGTAAATTGTCGCATGCAATAGAACGATACTTGAACTAGGCTTCACTCTGTCTGCATAGTGTAAAAGGTGCCTTAGTAAGCAGAGTGAATGGAGAACTCTGGGAGCTGTTGCGCCCTCTGGAGGCTGACTGTGAATTACACCTGCTGGACTTCAACACCACAGAGGGCAAACAGGTATTAACTAAGTCCCGTCAGTCCTGTTGTCCCTCATCTGAACCAATTGAAGATGGTAGATGTGAGTCAGTTGGAGATGCAGCAGTTGACCTCTGCTCCGCCTTTCCCCAGGCCGCATGGAGGACAGGAGTGTGTGTAGTGGCGGGGGTGTTAGAGAAGGTGTTTGGGGCTGAGGTGTGCAGAGAGGGCCTGTCCGAGTCTGGGCTCTACTGTGACCACGTACTTGAGAAGAGGTAGGACATGTTGATTTGGTTTCTCTATCTTTTCCATCTAATATGTGAATCCTTTGTGGCTGTTTCTCAAAGGTTCGTTGCGTGGCCTCCTTTTAAGACCGGTTCCCTGAACTCTCATTTTTCAAATTTCTCCTCTGACCTGTTCCCTTAGTGGTTTTCCCGTAGCTACTGTAGATATGGAGTTAAAAGGAGGCCACATGTATAAGCATGTCTATCTCTATCTTACTCTCCCATGATACCCTTTTTCTATCTGTAAGGAGGACACACCAGATCTGGAGGGTAATTCATTTTGCCAAACAAAACCTTGTATTTTTGAAACATTTCATCAGCAAAAGCACACCACAAGAATGGGATGTTTCCCCAACATCTTGGATATGTCAAATGTTTGTATAACCCTTACTGTTTGATTCTGTCGACAAGTGTTTTGCAAGGAAAATGTTTTCTTTTAGCTTTTGGTTGTTTTGAATTAGAATGTATTCCTAATCAACATAAATGGTGAAATATGGGTCGAAAAACATCTGCAGAGATTCATTAAATACCAATAAATCAGATGTCCATTCGTAAACATACACGCACTCACACGCTGTAACAGAAAGAGAACACGTGGAGCGGACACGCTGGCGGTTCTGGAGGTATTGGCGCTGGCGGTTATGGTGTCTCTTATTTAATGTGGTCACCTGCATGGTTGGATGTTCTTTGTGTGACTGAGTGTTGGTCAACAGCAGTAACCCCCCAGTGTCTCTCCCAGTGCCCTGTCCCTACCAGAGCTGGAGGTGAGGTGTGAGGAGGCCGCCGGCCAGAAGCTTCCTCTCTCCAGACTGGAGCTAACGTCACAGGAAGTCAGGGAGCTCTTCCAGGTCTGACCTCAGTCATTGGCTGTGTCGATAATGGTGTCAACATTAATAAAACGTAGCTGTACAGGCCCCCTATACAGTATCATTGTGTAGCTAGCCTATTCCTAGTTAGTGGTGACAACCGGTCAAAAGTTTGGGGTCACGTAGAAATGTCCTTGTTTTTCATGAAAACATACATGAAATGAGTTTGAATAGAAAATATAGCAAGATGAATAGGAAATAGTCATTAACAAGGTTTTTATTGAAATAATAGTGTGCTTCAAACTTTGCTTTTGTGAAAAAAATCCTCCATTTGCAGAATTTACAGCCTTGCAGACCTTTGTCATTCTATTTGTAAATTTGTTCAGGTGATTTCACCCCATGCTTCCTAAAGCACCTCCCACAAGTTGGATTGACTTGATGGGCAGTTCTTGCGTGCCATATGGTCAAGCTGCTTCCACAACAACTCAATAGGGTGGAGATCCAGTGACTGCGCTGGACACTCCATAATAGACAGAATACCACCTGACTGCTTTTTCCCTAAATAGTTCTTGTATAGTTTGTAGCTGTGCTTTGGGTCATTTTCCTGTTGTAGGAGGAAATTGGCTCCAATCAAGTGTCGTACACAGGGTGTGGCATGGCGTTGCAAACTGGAGTGATATTTTTCCTTCTACTAGATCACTTTTACCCAGTACAAATCTCCCACTTTACCACCATCAAAACACCCCCAGACCATCACAATGCCTCCACCTTGCTTCGTGGATAGCGTCAAGCACTCCTCCAGCATCTTCTCATTTGGTCTGTATCTGACAAGTGTTGTTCTTTATGATCCGTACACCTCAAACTTAAATTTGTCTGTCCATAACACTTTTCCAGTCTTCCTCCGGCCAGTGTCTGTGTTCTATTGCACCTCTTAATCTTTACTTTTTATTGGCCAGTCTGAGATATGGATTTTCTTTGCAACTCTGTCTAGGAGGCCAGCATCCTGGAGTCACCTCTTCACTGTTGACGTTGAGATTGTTGTTTTGCGGGTACTATTTAATGAAGCTGCCAGTTGAGGACCTGTGAGGGGTCTGTTTCTCAAACTAGACACTCTAATGTATTTGTCCTTTTGATTAGTTGTGCACCGGGGCCTCCCACTCCTCTTTCTTTTCTGGTTAAAGCCAGTTTGCACTTTTCTGTGACGGGAGTAGTACACAGCGTTGTACGAGATCTTCAGTTTCTTGGCAATTTCTCGCATGGAATAGCCTTCGTTTCTCAGAACAAGAATATTGTTCACATTATAGGTCTCATTAAAGGTGGAAAAAGTTCTGACATGATTTATCTTTGTCTCATTCTTTTACATCACAAGAACCTGGCATTTTAACGGGTGTGTAGACTTTTTATATCCACTGTACATAGTGAAGAGGATGCTAGTATGTAGTTAAAACTGGTACATAGGGAAGTGGATGCTAGTATGTAGTTCAAACTGGTACATAGGGAAGAGGTTGCTAGTATGTAGTTCAAACTGTTACATAGGGAAGAGGTTGCTATTCATAACGGAGTCATTCAGAACAGCACTGTTGTGGTAGGAAATGTGCCTGTACTCTGTTCTGCACTAAATGGATTTTCCTTGGAGCCTTTGATTAGTCTGGACACTGATGCAGAAATAATATTAATATCATTGAGTAAATATGAGACACTAGCTGGTATTCCAATTATGCTCCTCAATATTACAGCAACATAGCTAAACAGGATAAGCACATCCAGATACTATCGGCAGTTGCTGAAGTTATAGGTGAGCTTAAAATAACAAAGGAACTTTGTATCAGTAACTCAGATTGGAGCATGAATGGCAGTGGGCTGTGTTTTCTTCTGTATTTTTCACAGTATTGTAGAGCATGTTATTTTTGTAGGTCTGTTGCCCACCTCATACCTGTAGCAGCTTGTGTAATGGACTGTTTACATGTGTTGTCTTTAATCGGTGCCTATAATAGTCATCATCTAGGAATGTCTGTAATTCAAGGGGTGGGTCTGTGATCTGCCTGTGTGAAATAAACTGAGTGTGTTTTCTCATCTAGGACAGTCATCTGAGACTCCAGTTGATCGAAGAACAGATGAGTGGTCCTACTTTGACAGTGTACAGGTCTGTTTCTCTACATCTAACTGTGTCTCCAGGCTGTGTCCCACTGTGGATAACTGCCTGGGAAATCAGTCATTCCAGACTGGCCGTAGACTGGCCAAACAAGTAAACTGGAGTGACCATAATGGCTGAAGTGTTTGTTTTTGATTTTTACAAATCGTGTGACTGTTAGGCATGGCTGACGTGGCTATAAGGTTATTCTGTGTATGAATAAGGTTTTGACTTCAAATTGGAAGGTTAAACTGCTTTCAGAAATAACTCCTCATCAAATGACCCATTGACTTTTACAGTTGCAGTAAATGTTACTGCGACAAGTTAAATTCTTACAGGCTATTTGTAATATTGGTATGATTTTGCGATGTCCTTGAATTGCGCTATGTGCTTACGATTCTGCTTCAAATCAAATGTATTTTATAAAGCCCACTTTACAGCAGTTGTCACAAAGTGCTTTTACTCAAGTTGTGCTTCCCACAACTGCTGTGTCAGGTTGTCTCACAAACAACTAAATTTACAAGAGTTAAATTATACAGAAATAGACTCAGTTTATAATCAAGGCGACAACAATTGTATCATACAAATGATAATCACACATTCTTTATAATCAATTAATAAATAACTTGATGTAAATATTTTTTTTGTGTAATGAACTAATTATTGAACCCTCTTTTTAATTCTTTATAAAGCTTGAAAAAATGGTGCATTTACTGCAACTGACGGCTCATTTTATCATTCTTCCTGAAAGTGTGTGTGCCGGCCAGCCCCAGATTTACCCTGAAAATCGCTGTCCGTCTCTTTCTGCTCTGTGTTGGTGTCAGGTGGGGTGACAGCATAGGTGTCTGCAATGGCCCTCTCCTTCCCCACACTGGTCTTCTCAAGGTCTTCAAAATGCTGCAGGTGTGTGTGTGTGTGTCGTTTAAAGATGTAACTCTGCACTTTAACATCTTAGTCATTGTTGTTTCAACTAAATATGGCATTGAGAACTAAAACAACACATCCCTATACTTATGGACAGCATTTTATTTTAAGGTGCTTGTGATGAAGTCCAGTTCTATAATACTGTCACCATCCTTGATCCGAGCCATGTTTCACTTCTACGCTAGTGGGTAAACCACTTGCAGGCTGTTTGCCTTTCACCCAGCAACCCAGTTTCACCTCCTGGTCAAGATGGAACAACAAGATGCACATAAGTTGAACGTTTTTCCAAGCATATATGCTTTCTTAGTGTCGTGTTGTACTAAGGAAATTGTCATAGTTTGCACACAGATGGCAGTGGCCATGTAAACAACTCCAGAAGCAGGATGTTGGGATTTTTACTGGCTGGTTTCCTTTTCCCTTGAATCTATATTGTCCCATGGGGAAACATAGCCCATGTCCAGTAGTTCCTAAGTGGTGGCACTTAAAGATTGCTGCTACCTATATTTTTGTCTTGCGGTTTTCCTTCCTCTCTGTCTCACATTCCCCCTCAACCTTTAACTGTAGAGACCTAGGACTAGCAGGGATAACTTAGGACCTCCAGACCTTTTCTGTCTTCTTGGCAATGTACCTCCATCCCTCTTCTGTGTTAAGGCGTCTCCTGTAACGTTGTCCAGTACGGTTGGCTTGTCCGATGTGATGCGTGTGATGGGCGTGGCCTTCCCAGGAGAGAGGGAGAGGGAGGAATGGGAGAGAGAACAGGAGGAAGCACGGAAGAGAGACCACCGGCGTATTGGCAAGGTGAAGTGACCTGGAGAGGACTGGCACCTTGAAATGTTGGCCTCCAAACTCTAATTTAATTGAATTAGGGTTCCATTATAAAGATTGATGGTGTCGTTGACAGGCCTGCATATTGCTTTGGATCTTTGTGACCTTCCTAAATAGAAATTATGTGCCATACTCATTCACAGAATTGAATAATTATTCACCTCTCTTCAGCTTTTAAAAATTTAGTTGGATGGATTTCATTGTGATTTGTTTTTTTTTGTCTGATGGAATTACACAAAAAATGTCAGTTTAAATTATTTTTTACATTGTTCTTAAATTAACAAAACACAAATAATTATATAGTCCCTGCATAATTATTCAACCTCATTTGCCTACATTAATTCAGAAGTATTATTTGGCGTAACAGATAATTAATTAAATTGATAATAAATTCGATCAAGATACTTTTTTTATATGTAGGCCTACCACTTCCTCTGTCCCATCAGAAGCAGAGATAGATCTTGCAAGGTTTATTGAGATTGCAAAACAATCTTTAAAAAATTATAGTGCCACAGTTTTGAAAAGCCTATCTTCGAGGCTTCTGTTAGGCTGTAGTCTTTACAAATTCTCAAAAAAATAGTCAACCTGGTTATCCTGCAACATTGTGTGTGATAGGATCTTTTTCTTGTTCAATAGAGCCAAATCCAATGGAAGAATCCATCTTCCCACCAATAGTGTAATCAAGCAGATGGCAAAACAAAGGCCACAATAATTGTTACAAAAAAAAAAACTATTCATTTTTAGGTCAGACAGCAGGCTCAGTCAGTCAATGACATTTAAGCTTTCCTTGCACACTTTTAAACACTATTAAAAATAGTGCTGTTTACAATATTGTCTGAAACATCTGTCATAACTATGTAGGGAGTTTAAAAAAGAGATACCAAGTAGTGTTTTACAGTGGATTTTCCCTTTACCACTGTTTGGTACAGACACAAAACATTACTGAGTAACTGCCCCCTTATTGTCAAGCACGGTGGTGTCGGCATCATGGTGTGGGTCTACTTCACAAAGGCTTTCCACAAAGACAGATTTCTGTTTGAGAATCTACAGTAAGACTTAAATTGCTGTCTTGCCATGATCCCCAAGACATTGACAGAGTCTAAAGACTTTTGGAAAGAATAATGGGTAAATATTGCACAATCTGGCTTTTATAGACTTACCCAAGAAGGCTCATCAATGTAATAGTTGCCAAAGTTCTTTCTAGCATGCATAGTAAGAAATACTTATCTACAGAAATCAAGGTAAATTAGTGTTTACTTTTCTGTTTAAATGTTTTGAGATTGTTGACAACAAATCCGAATGAAATCTTACAGCAAATAGTGGAAAGTTATGTTGGCAAATACTACTTCAATCCGCAGTAAATGACAACATATCTTCTTGTGTTTTACCCAAGGACCAGGAGCTGTTCTTCTTCAATGATGTCAGTCCTGGAAGCTGCTTCTTCCTGCCTAAAGGAGCTCACATCTACAACACACTCACTGATTTTATCAAGGTAACACATGTACACAAAACACAAACAAGCGTCTTAACTTTGCATATAAAATATAAATTGTGTGAAAAAAAATGAAACTATAGACCTTATACTTGGCAGTTTTTTTAATTTTACTACTATTTTGGTTAATACGTAACACAAACCTAGGGACCTCAGCTCTATAGTAAACTCCAACATCCCCAGAATGGCTACTAGTTTTTCCATCTCTTCATCCGAAAAGGGTTAACTGCTCTCCTGAGCTCACAAAAGCTTGTAAAACTTCATCCTCACTCCTGCAAAACTCCCTCCACTTTCCTGTAAAACTGAACTTTGAGCTTGTCTTCCCGGTGATTGTAAATCAGATGGCTTTTCTCCAGGTCCGACACGGATAAAAAAAAGTGGCCATGTTTAAGGGCTGGGACTGCTACTAAGTTCACATGTAAACTCGGTTTCAGGTGGCACACCAGTGGTCTTTCATATGGGGCAGTGGAAAAAGAATCATAATTTCCTGATGTATATGTAACGTCTAAGTGCCAATATCCTAAGTGACCATGTGTTAGTGAACTCATGTTTGGCACTGTCGCATGGCGAAAGAACAACAAACCCGAGGTCAGTTTCTCTAGCGTCAGTAAAACTAGCCTCATGGAGAGTGTAGTTTTTGGTACACTTTGAAACCAGAAATTGGCAGTGAAACTATTTCTATACGCAGTTGGATACAGTTGGCCACCACATTGACATAACACAGAAGATAGAATGTCTGTGTTGCCCAGTAATAATGCTAATGTTTAATACCAACTGGGTTATCAGGATTGACATGTGTCTTCTCCGCTGTGCCGAGTCTCCGCTGTGCCGTAAAAGCAATGTGATGTCCTTTCTTCATTGTCATTGCTGTAACACTCCCGTATAGCAAATAATTGTCATGTAAACCAAGGCCAGTTAAAGATAACTGAAAAGCTTATTTTGGAAATGTGAACATTAACCACACTTACGAAAGTATTTACATGATCCATTAATTATGTCATTCATTACACACACACACACACACACACACACACACACACACACACACACACACACACACACACAGAACAAATCTGTCTCTACTAATGTAGTTCTTGCACCCCTCCCCCATATCCACATTCTCCATGTTCCCTCTTCTCCCTCCCAGAGTGAGTACAGAAGGCGTGGCTTCGATGAGGTCGTGACCCCAACCTTGTACAAAACTGCATTGTGGGAACGGTCCGGTCACTGGGAACACTACAGTGAAAACATGTTCACTGTGTCAGGTGACACACACACGTATGCTCTCAAACCCATGAACTGCCCTGCACACTGGTGAGAACACACACACACACACAAATTCATGAACTTCCCTCTACACTGGTCACCAGTCAGCACTCATAGACTGACACACCCATTCTATTTCCCAGCCTAATGTTTGAACAGCGTCTGAGGTCTTGGAGGGAGCTCCCGTTGCGCTGGGCAGATTTTGGGGCGCTGCATCGGAACGAACTATCTGGGGCTCTGGGTGGTCTCACCCGTGTCCGCAGGTTCTGCCAAGACGACGCACACATCTTCTGCACTCCAGAACAGGTATACACACACACTCACACAGACATACATTAATATATTTTCTATATATATATATAGAGTGAAGTGTGTGTGTTTGTGTGTGTATGGCTTCCTGTCATGTAGATGTTTTTACTTCACTCTGATCTTCATGCTGGAAAGTCCCAAGACAGCAGGCAGAGGAAGAAAGTGGGATTGTATTCATGTTTTTCTCTGATCCACTTATCCCATTAAAGCGCACACACACTCTCACATGATATTTCAGGGGTTTGTTTTCCACTCTGGCTAATCTAATCAGTGGAACTCTTTGCTGTATTAGTCAGTAAATGAAGTGGATCTGAGTGATACCTGAGCTTACCTACCATGTCACACTGTCTTTTACTATGTTACATTCTGGGTTCTTCTCTGAACCCCCCCGCTCCCCCCGTTTTACCTCTCTGTCTGTCTCTCTCAGTTGGAGGATGAGATATTGGCCTGTTTGGACTTTGTGAGGAGTGTATATCGAGTGTTTGGGTTCTCCTTCCACTGTCTCCTTTCTACCCGGCCGACCCCCAGCCTGGGGGAACCAATGCTCTGGGACCACGCTGAGAAGGTACCACACTGGGGCCAAATCTCTTCACATATACTCTAATCGAACCGAATGTAACAATGTAAATGCATTTGGATTTTAATACATAACCATCGGGATACTAAAATGGTATTTGAATACCCCACACCCCCACACCTGCTTTGACACAAACAAAAAAAAATAAGGCACTCAAGCAAAGCCAGCTGTATAATGTGTTTACTGTGCCTCTAGTCTTGAAAGCACAGTCTCCTCTACTGGAAGCATGATGACATCATGTAATGATAGGTACTTCTCCAGTCGGAGTGGAAGTACAGCCCTGTGTATGTGGCGGTCCTGTTTGTTCTGGGGCTGCCGTGGGGATCCCCTGCCTCTCCCTGTGAGGGTCTAACCTCCACCATAGGAAACTGATGTGTTTAATGATTCACTTCTCTCTTCCCTCGTTTCTCTCCCACTGTTCACACTTTCACTACCTTCCTCTGTCCTAACTTTTCTCCCTCTCTTTAACTCTTTCCCTTTCTCCCGCTCTCTGTCTCTGAGCAGCAGTTGGAGAGGAGTCTGGAGCAGTTTGGAGAGCGCTGGGAGCTTAACCCTGGAGACGGGGCATTCTATGGGCCAAAGGTTAATATTGGACCAGACCTTTCTGTCTATTGTGTAACGTTGGACCCACCTGAACAGAGCCCAGTTAATAATACTTACACACTCCTACATCTTCCCGTGTTGCAGATTGACATCCAGATCAGGGACGCCATTGGTCGACAGCACCAGTGCGCCACCATACAGTTGGACTTTCAGCTGCCAATCAGATTTGACCTGCAGTATGTGGGGTGAGTCGAATGTGGTGTTGTTAATGTTTCTTGATGCAGCTTCTGTTAATTGATGAGCTTGATATTTTATTGGATTGCAATGTGGTTTGTAAAGTTTCTGTTCGATGTTCTAAAATATCATCTTCCTTTAACTCCTTCCTTTCTGTCCCCTTCTCTCGCCCCCTGCCTCCCTCTCTCCCCCTCTCCCCCTGCCTCCTTCTCACTCTCCCCCACCTCTCACTTTCTCCCTGTCTGTCAGGGAGGATGAAAAGACTCACAGGCCAGTGATGGTCCATAGAGCTGTTCTTGGATCACTGGAACGCATGATAGCTATACTGGCTGAGAATTTTGGTGGGAAATGGTAAGAATGTCTGTCTGTATTGTGTTTGGTTTGATATTTACCTAAAATAGTTGGTTTCCCACATCTCTCATCTCGCTCTCTCCAGGCCTCTGTGGTTGTCTCCAGCGCAGGTCAAGGTTATTCCTGTAGGGGGCAGCTGTGAGTCGTACGCCGTACAGGTCAGTACTACAGGTCTGCTTGGGTCTCTTGGTCCTGCGTCCACCCACACCAGCGGCTTTTCATACCCCACTCACTCACTCCCTCAACAAATGGTCCTGCAAATGGACTGCACTCCTGCGCTGTGATTTTTACCTTTCGCCAGAGTTCACTTAGGGCTTGTTTGCGTTATGAGAGAAAGCATGAATAATGCTAGACTTGTCTGAGTTTGCGTAATCATTTCCATAGCGTTTGAATTTAGTGGCTGTCAATCACAGCGATAGACGTGTGCACTGCCATGAGACTTGATACAGTTCAACACTGTCTTCACACTTGCAAAACTCCGTGGAGCCTCCATCGAAAATGTTTCGCAACGCTACCTCAGAAGGTGGCGTCTCGAGCTATTGATATCGGCAATTTTACGCAACAAAATAACCTAGCATCTTGGGTCTTGGGAAAATGTAGCATAAATGTAAACAAGCCTGTAGTGTGCAAAATCAAGTGTGTCTGGAAGGCTTCTGTCGTTAATGACAAGTATGTACAGTTTGGACAAGTATGTGCTTGTCCAAACTGTTTAATAGGTATTAGGGCTAGGGAACAGGGCAACATCATTCTGTCCACAGTTTTTGGACAGCCGCAATTGATGGAGATGACAACACTATGGATGGAGATGACAACACATAACAGTATGTGGAAGTTAAACTATTAATTTTATTAAAACTATGCAAGAGACCACTGAAGATTGTAAAAAGGGCTAGAGAGGAGAGCTACATGCAGTTCTTAAATGTCTTACTGGTCAACCGGTTTTTGGTCATGATCAACCAGCAAATCCATCAATCTATGGTCCAAAGGAAGGTCCATTTTAGAAGGTTTGGGTTTTTTTTTTTGCTAAGGGTGATAATGAGAGGGAATTAAAAGACGTTTCCACATTGGGAGGTTAAACTGGTGTCAGAAATCCCTTTGCTGAAGATCACCTAAAACTGACCAAAGCCTTTGGTAAATACACTTGTAGTAAATGTTACCATGAGAAGTTGAACTTGAATCGGCTGTTTGTAAACAGACTTTGTAGTATTGCTGAAACTTTATTATTGTCCTTAGCATCAAGTGTAAACGATCCAGCCTCCTACACCTGCAAGTCGTGTTCGGTTGTCTAACAAACAACTTCCATTTACAAGAGCTAAGAAAAGGATAGTCCATTTATAATAAGGGCAACGCCATGATGCTTAAATATGAAAATAACTTGGCCTCAGTAAAACTTTTTTTACAAAGCACATTTTGCATCTTTTGCAACTGATTTCATTCAGTTCTACTGGCTCACCTTTAACATTTTGACCTGAAACAGAAGAACGGCCAAACAAGCAAGGGATGTTTTTCTTTCCCACGCCATTGTTTGAAGACAGTTTTTTTCCTCTGTCTCCTCCCTGATTGGTGTAAAACAGTATATGACAGTGAGTGTTACAGTCAAGTAGCCTAAAAGGAAAGAAATGTCTCATAGTTTCACATGAATTACCTAAATCCTTTTAAAAGGCTGCTACAGCTTACATTATAAAGGTTTTATAATGTTAACATACAGAATTTATATATACTAGGGAATTTATGCATACAATGTCCTTACTAAGTTTTATCATGCTATTGTGGAAGACTTGATGTCATTTTTAAAAGAAATGTATGCAATTTTATTTATACTTATTATACTTAACTTTTTTGTGTGTTATTACATTGCATTATTCCAGGGGAAACAAATCGCACTAAATGAAACTATATCGTACCCTATACAGAATAATTATTGTTAATGAATATTTTGTCATTTACTCGAGGTATGTTTCAAAGTTATATTTTATATAAAGCAATGTTTTCCAAAGATTTATAAAGTTCTACATAGTGTATGGTTATTTCAAAGGAATTACAAAATCTGTATATCGTCTTAATTAGGTGCCTGTTTTTACAGCCTTAATTTATCTTGTTTGAAATCATTTGTTTGATACTGTTTTAACAACATCAAGGAATTTCCAAATATAGTTCCCATGTTGTTCATTTCTCTAGGTTGGATACATTACAAAGACTGTTTTCTTTTGCCTGCTCTACTAAGAAACTACACGATAAGTTATTCCATTTTCATTTGAACTCCATCAAATTGGATGAATAACATTTTTTAACACGGTGAAAAAAGACAGTTTTAACAATTCTTTTAAATGAAAAAGCAGGACCCTGGGGGTGGATAATGCAACAAAGGAGATTCCATGGCCTAAAATATCCCATCAGTGGGACATGAACATGTGGGCTGTGTCTTCCAGCATCCAGGCCAGTAATACAGCCATGTAATCACTACTTATCAGACCAGGGGTCAAATATGACCAGAGTATTATACCGGGAGTGCTGTTCCAGGATCAGTTTTGCCTTTTACGTCACAATACTTTGGACTGTGTGGACCTAAGACACCTGGTCCCAGGCCTGCAATTCACAGAGCCTCTTTGCGGCCTTCGTTAATCGGGCCGCACAACATCAGCACACAACCATGGACCCTCAAGCACCCACACACTATTCATCAGTTTGAATTTAACACAGGGATCCAAAACTGGCCCAGCTCCCCATTTTCACAAGGCATTATTTGGTATTTCTGTAGGAACTTCGTCAGGCCTCAGCTTTAGAATTCGAATGGGACAATAAACGGCGTTGACTAGATCTGTGGGGATGGAATGGATATGAGGATGTAGGCCATGAGGCCCTTCATGGTGACGCTAGTGATCCACATGGGCATGACGCGGCTCTCATCAGTATTCTAAATGTTACACCTGACAAGGCATTTCTGTCACAGCAACAGATGAGTAGACCCATTAAATATAATTGAGGCATTCAGTGTTTCGTATTGAAAGCCTCCGTGGCCTTGATCAGGACGTGGCTCCTCACACACAAGACTGGTCTTGTAAAAAGCTTGGCAGTCACCGCGTTGACAGTAAATCCTCCTGTAGTTCCGCTTGTTCTGTGCTGTACTACTGTATGTAATGTGTGTGTGTGTGTATAGCTCAGGGGAATGGAGTCTTGTATACGCTGCTAATCTGTTTTCTCATGTTGCGTAGCCAGGTAGCAAAGACATCGTTCTGTCAGATCTCATAGTGGAATGTACACGATGCCGTTACTCAGATTTTAGGCCGGGGCTAAGTGAGTGTTCAAATCCACACACACGCCAGGTCAGGAAAACTCAGAGGTTCTGTATATCTGATTTTAGTCTGAACGGCTTCACTTCCACTCAATTCGCATTTGCCTGTGCAAATTGAGTAGACAGCCTCACTTCCCAAAACTCACTGAAAAAGCGGCACAGTTGTGCAAAGAGCCAGGTGGCCGATTGAGCTGCTGGCAGATTGACTTTCCGAGTTAAGCAGAAAAACTGAATGTAACAGCTTACATAACTCTGTTCTAGAACAATGAGATCTTCTCTCAACCAGTGGCTTATGGGCTATTTGGGTGAGTGTTAATGGCGCCACAATAAACAGAGCCCAGTTTGCTTGGGGACCGACATATTGGTCTTCTTCCTTGTGTCTTTCCTAGCTGCAGTGCAGTAATAACCTGTGTAGTTCTGCGCCACTTTAATAGGACATTTAACATCAGTAATTTAGTCTACTTTAGGTCGAATAGTCCTATAGCCAAAAATGATTAAAATTAGGCTATTACGACTGTTGTCCTGGAGTTGGACTTTGTGGCGTAAATAGTCACAAATCAGTGACTTTTGTTGGTCTGTGATTAATTAGCTTGTCATCAGAAAATACTTGGGTTTGTCCTCAGTTGACAAGTTGAATCAGGTGTGCTTGTCCAAGGCTACTTCTGGTAGTGCTATGAGTGGGACCAGAGCTGGGAGCCTTTCATGTATACTCTGTACTTCTGGTGAATTAACTAGGTGTGGATTGCAAGATGAGATATTTCGAGATAAGTTCATCCATAGTGATGCCCAGGGTTTCGACTGGCTGCCTGCCACTCCTCTCTGGCTGGCCATCCCTTTCTGTTTCATTATGATGTGTGTTCATTCATGGTCTGATGCGTGTAGCCTCCTCCTTAATGGCAGATCCTACCATGTCCCTACTCTTATCTACCTGGGGTAAGAGAGCCCCGGGCTGACAACAGTGCTGTGTGATAGGCCTGTAATTCAAGTGATGTGTGTTCTTCTGTTGTTAAGGTGGTCCGTCAGTTCCGGGAGGCTGGCTTCATGGCAGAAATGGATGATGGTGCGGGTGCCACCTTAAATAAGAAGATCCGCTCTGCACAGCTGGCCCAGTACAACTACATATTTGGTAAGAGTGGTTAATCACGTATTAGATTATTGTACATTCAACAAGAACTGAAAAACGTTTTGATTCTATAACTGTTTTTCTCTGTGTGCATGCACGCGCGCGCATGTCTGTGTGTGTGTCTGTGTGTCTCCCCAGT
>JACXGI010000799.1:52329-63065 GCA_016801175.1 Esox masquinongy
ACATACATACATACATACATACATACATACTTCTGGATGAATACTGAGCACTTTTGTAATAAAATATAATAACCTAAATCATAAACCTCTGGATGTATTTTTAACACCCTTCTGTGTGTGTTCATGGGTGTGTGTCAGTAACTGGTTATGGACATGGTCTTGGTAATGGGCCAGTCTGTTTCAGTGTGCAGCTCTAGAGTGCTATATCATTTAAAAAGTCTTATCAGCGGTTACTGGCATCAGTTGTGATTTCTTGTTCATACTCCTTAAATCAGCCCTGTTACATAAGACTGTGTCATGACTATCAAAATAGAAACCCCTCCATACCTTTAAAAGCCTGGAAGACGAAAGGGAGGAGACTAAAGGGAAAGTGGGGAGACTTGACTAAAATAGGACGGAGAGGTTGTGGGTGTTTAGTGGAAACAGGAAAGCAGAATGAAGCTCCGGAAGGTTTGAACTTTTTTTAATTGAGAGAGGGCAACGGAATGGAAAGGACATGAGTCACAACAGCGACAGAACCGCTGGGTGAGATGGAGGGGGGAGTTGGGTCATAATGACCCAGAGGGGAGGGGCAGGGGTGGTAACAGATCAAACACAGACTAGCCTGAAAAAAAGTCTTAAGCAAAGCAGCTATAGGCCAAAGGTGACAGTTATGTGTGCTAAGTTGTATGAGTGCACGTCACTGCTGAGACACAACAACAAGGAGGCTGAGAGGAGTTGAACTGGGTCCATGTTGGGGAGGCTTTGGAGGCGTATAGGTCCCCAGACCTTGTTCCCAGTATTTGACCAGAGAAGGAGAGGCTGGATTTTAAAATGGGCCAGATAATGAAGCTTATTTCCAATACTCGGGTGAAATGCCTCAAATTCCTTGTCCCTTTATTGACTTTTTTTTTTCTTGAATTGTACAAAGCCACGAAGTCTGCGGAAAGTTCCACAGTAGTTCCAAAGTGGTGACATAGACCGTTAGTATCAGTGAACACTCCTGGAACCATTAGCTAGTTACTGATAACGACGAGCATGTCAGTCCCCCCCCCACAGCATTCCTTCTCTCCCCCTCTATCATTTTCTCTCTTGTTACTCGCTTTCCTTGCTCTCTACTTTCACTGTACTCTCCCTAGTTGCTTTCTCTCAGAACACACACAAAGCAATCCTTCATTCGCCAGTTTGAGTCGCAATAGAGTTCACTCGGAAATTATTTTTAGCCAGGACATGGATTGAGAGAGGTGGGGTGAGGGAGACCTTTCGACAATAAAGACAAATACAAAGGAAGCCGCTTAGTGAAGTACAGAGGACTATCTTTGGCCCAAGGACAGCCTATAAGTGTCTGAGATAAGTCAATCCAACTAAATGCGGAATTCATTTGCTAAGGGGGTCCATTGTGTAGTAGGTTGCTACAGCACAAAAGCCTGCGATATAAATGACCCGGGATTGACCCCAAATGGCACCTTGTTCTCCATATAGAGTGAGTACTTTAGAGCAGAGCCCTGAGGGTCCTGGTCCAGAATAGCACACCACATAGGGAATATGGCGCCAGCTGGGACACAGCGGAGTGCCAGGTCATTGACATGAGGGGCAGGCAGGGTGGCCGTGACCATGGTCGGAGGAAGACAGACTCGCTGTGTCCTTGTGGTGTTACTGTGCCGTTCCGTCTGTATCACTGAGAACCTGTCTGCCAGAGTGATTGACAGGACGCTGCCCTCCCCCTCCACCTTGTTAAAAATAGACCCTGCCCCGTGTGGGTGTGTCTTCAGAGGGTTTGCTGTCTGAGACCAGCCACTGAAAACAAAAACAGGAGGTCTATGGGACTCTACCGGAGTCACTGACCTGGCAGTCGAAAGCCGTTCTCTACACACACAAACACACACGTACACACACATACACAAATGCTCTGTTAACCGTGCGGACTGCAGAGAACTTGTGAAACTGTGTGGGTCGGGGTAGTTTGCTGGTAATGTTTGGAAAGGGGCCAGCCAATTAGTGAAAATAATATTGCCGGGGCATTTCAAATGACATTCTGACAGGTGTGTGTGTGCGGTAGGTTAGACACACGCACACACACACACACACAGTTGGACGGGCGTAGCTCACGGTTTTGTGCACCAGTTGCCCAGCTTCAGTCACATTCCTTTTTTGAAAAACAGAGACTCTGGGAACAAATCAGCTATAAGGATTGTACTGGATTTACACCAAACCATGGGCCCACCAGCCTCGATCGCTACACACAAACCGAACCCCACTACCCTCTCTCACTCTCTCTCTCTGTCCGTTCTGATCTGATTGGTGTGAGGAGGTTTTCTCACATGTCTTTATTTGATCTGGCCGTCTCTCCCAGTCAGCCGGTCGCCTGACTAATCCTCCGGCGTGTACTTTGACACTGCTGGATCCATGTGCTGTACATCTGGATGCCGCCAGCAGCATATAGCCAGTAATGGGTACGCTTTTACACCCACGGCCAGCAGGGTTGCCAGGCCCGTGGAGCCAAACACGCATGCATTCGCTAACACACGGACACATTCACTCGCCCAACAAGGGGTCTAGTTCAGGAGAGGCGGGCTCTCATGCACACAACGCCCTTTACAGTGAAGTCCCGGGTCTGACTCTCCGCTCACGAGTATGTCTGCATTGCTCAACAACATGCAGCTGATTTCCTCAGCTGCAGACACGGGGAGGTGGAAAGAAAGAGTGAAACTGACGAGACACAGGCCGGGGGTTTACAGCAGGTATTACAAAGAGTGTGTGCCTGCGTGTCCTTTGGCCCGTCCGTCTCTTCTCTTCGATCATCCAGTGAGAGAGGCATTCGGTTTATTTTCTCTTCCCAAAACGGTGAGATGATGCCAGGAGAGAGAGAACTCTCTTCTCAGTTCAGGGGGAGGTGAGAGGTTGAGGAGGCTCGGACCAGTTTAGGAGACTTCTAAAAACTATTTTTTGTACGACTCTTCACTAAGCAAATAGCTGGAGATAAATTCTGGCTTTATTAGAGAGACTGAAAGAGGAATGTGGAGGGATATAGTGAGAGAGAGAATGAGAGAAAAGAGCATCAGTTTTGAATTTGGCTGTGTGAGCTGGTGCCAACCTGTGTGGAAAGCCCTCGTGTCCTGACATCTGATATTTCTCCTGCCGATCTCCAAATCACTCTCATGGCTGCAGAGACTGCAAATGAATGTGGCGGTTAGAGGGAAATGATAGCAAGACACCCCCCCAACACACAGACAGTTACATCTTTAACCTTTAACATCACATAACTCAGGAGTTGTATTAAAACTGCAGACAGTGATTGGTGTGTGTTTGCGTCTCACAAAAATGTTCAATGGAAATGTGTCACGTGGTTTAAAAGAGTGATGGAAAATTTGTGGGAGGGAGGGGGAGAGAGCAGAAAGAGAGCTTGTGGTGAAGGTTTCTGGAGACGCTCTCCCTGATCTGCCTAGTGATCGGTCAAGACTTCCCAGAACTCTTCCCACAACGTTCTCCTTCTAAACAAACCACAACCCTGAGCACTTTCCACAAATTTCTCCTTCTAACCAAACCACAAACGAGAGCACTTCCCCAAGCATTCTCCTTCCAACCAAACCTCAACCCAGAGCACTTCCCAACAAATTTCTCCCTCTAACCAAACCACAAACAAGAGCACTTCCCCAAACATTCTACTTCAAACCAAACCTCAAACCAGAGCACTTCCCACAACGTTCTCCTTCAAACCAAACCTCAACCCAGAGCACTTCCCACAACATTCTCCTTCAAACCAAACCTCAACCCAGAGCACTTCCCACAACGTTCTCCTTCAAACCAAACCTCAACCCAGAGCACTTCCCACAATGTTCTCTTTCCAACCAAACCACAATCCTGAGCACTTCCTACAACGTTCTCCTTCAAACCAAACCACAACCCAGAGGAGAACCTTGTACTTCTGGGTGGAATGATGTTACTCATTTCAGTCTGAGACGGTATAGAAAGGAACCATCTGATGAAGACCTGCTCCCTCCCATTTCTTCCTGATCCGGCCAGGTCTCCTTATCACCTCCATACCATGGAAGTGGTGCCCCGGAGTGTGACATTGCTGGCTATTTACACAACCCCGCCCAAAACAATGGGCCAAAGAGTTGTCTTACTCTGGTGAACCTTCTCACAGGGCAGTAATTGGATTGAAAATCAAAGAAGACAAAAAAATGGTTGGGAGCGTGCTTCCGAGATGGATTTCTCCTTTCTCTGTCTCTGATTTCCACTGTACGAAGGCAGAGGGCAGAATCTCCTCCAACTCAGTGAGGAAGTCCAGGTGAAAGTCCAGGTGAAAGTCTAGGTCCAGGTGAAAGTCCTCCTGACACTACTGCAGGCACAAGCTTGAAACACTGACTGCAATGCTGGTGCATTGTTTCCATTGTATCAACTCACCATTAGGCCAAGATGATACAACGATTCATTCCAAGCTGTGTTCTGAATCTTCCCATCTAAACTCCACTTGGTGTGTGAAGGTAAGTGTGATTGAGCAACACAGCTTGCCAACAGACAGAGAGTGGTAGCAGCTGGAGTGTGTTAGAAGGAGAGCAGGTGAACGGCACCGCTCTGGCTTGGGGCAAGTTTAACCCATTTATTGACGGGTATACTGCCCAAGACCATTACACACTCAAAGTCATAGATTAAAAGAAGCTAGGCAACACAGACTAGAGTACATTTTAAACTGAGAGTTAAGTTGAAGCTAAGAGTGTCACAGCCATTCCAGTCTCTGTTGGCCACGTCAAGCGATAACATACATCCTGCATGCCTGTTCATCCAGTTCCTGGGACCTGTTGTTATGTATACACACTGTATATGGCTGAATAGTTACAGTGAATAGACGTGAAGAACTCTTTTGTGAGGAATAATTGGAACAAGGTCGTTGGCCTGCTTTGTTAGCATATTAGGATCCAGCTGGACTGTCCCTGTGTCTTTGTCCCTCCCTGTCCTTGGGGTCCACCCCATGACCCTCCTGACCACTTCACCCAACAACCTAACCCCAGGCCCCTAACATGTATAACCCCCGAACCCCACTCACCCCCATGTTGACACACTCCCCCCTCCTAGCCTTAAAAGACAGACCCAGTTTATTACCCAGCTCCCCTACTGTATATATACGATTCACCCTTTACTCATTCTCCCTTGCCGTCCCTCCCTCCTGTCCCACTCTCCCTCCTGCACCTTTCTCCCTCCCTTGCTGCCTCCCTCCCCCTACTGTTCAGTCTCACCCGTTCTCTCCTCTTTTCCCACTCCGTAAAGAACACACTGTCCTCTTTCATCTGTCCTTCTATAAGATGACTCTGGAATGGTGCAAATATTGACTCCTTCTGGCCCAGACAAATCCCTTCCTTCCTCATTCCCTTTCTCTCTCCCGCCTGTCATTCTCTCTTGCCCTCTTTAACCCCTTTCTGTCAACAAAATGAGTCGTGATCTTTAATTCATTACCCCCTATGTGTTTAATATAGTACTAGGTCAGCCCTTGATACATGTGGGAGTTTTACTTATTCAAAAATGTCTTGGAAGCAGATCTGCCCTAAAGGCAGAAATGAATGTGATTGGTTAACTTAATGGAGAAGGCGGAACTTGCATTTCAAATGGGCTGAATACTATACACGGGACTTTGACCAGGGTTAGTGGTACATAGCCTAAACTCTAACCTTAACCCCTTACCCTAACTTTAAGATTAGCATAAACATTTTAAAAGTAAACTTTAACTGAATTAATTTAGATTTGGGATGTAAGCTCCACTGAGTCAGACAATCACATTCATTTCTGCCTTTAGGGCAGATCTGCTTCCAAGACATTTTTGAATAAGTAAAACTCCCATGTGTCCGTCCCATTAGTAGTGGTTTATAAGACCCAGGTGCATGCCTGTTGATTTGGTTGGCTCCGCAGCCTGCAACTGCATACAGTCTTTGACTAGTCAGACCCTGTGTGTCCCTCGCTCTCTCTCTCTCTTTTTTTTTCTCTATCTCTCTAGCTCCTGGTCTCAGTAAACGTTACATTCTGGCAGTGAAAGGGTCCACTACATGTGGCCTGCCTGAATGAGCCTGCCTGAATGAGATTGTGTGTGTGTGTGTGTGTGTGTGTGTGTGTGTGTGTGTGCGTGCGTGCGAGAGTGTGTGAGGTAGCAGTGGGCTGCAGAGATAGTTAGAGGGTGGTTAGGGTAGACTTAACGTTCCCCAGGGGTGGAACCGCCCCAGGACACAGTGTTATTACTCAACGCAGCCACCCGAGAAACAGAACAGATCTGCAGCTACACACACACACACTCCTGTGTGATAGGGTGATTGCTTGCTAATCAGGGCTGTATGGTTGGCTGTGCATGTCCACAGGTCCCACGCACTGGCTGCTGCCTTCTAGGAGGAGGGATGGAGAGGAAGAGAGAGAGAGTGCAAAGGGGAGGGACTGAAAGAGAGAGAGAATTAGAGAAAGAGTGAATAATGAAGACAAAGAGATGTACAGTGGCTGTCAAAAGAGTTTTCCACTATTTATTGTACTACAACATGAAATCAAAATAAATTAAATCAGGGGTTTTCCCTAACAATCAACTCAAAAAAGTCCATAATGTCAAAGTAAAAAATATCTGCAAATCTGCAAATTGGTCTAAATTAATATAAGAAATATAAAACAGAAAATAATTGATTGCTGAAGTACCCCCTTTAGTCAATATTTGGTAGAGGCTCGTTTGGCAGCAATTACTGCTGAGTCTATTTGGACTCATATTAAGTCTCTATCAGCTTTGCACATCTGGACACAGCAATTTTTGCCCATTGTATTTTGTTAAATTGTTCAAGCTGCATCAAGTTGGATTGGGACCTTTGGTGAACAGCAATTTTTAACTCTTTCCACACAATCTATTCCAAGGACATTTAATTGTTTTCAAGCAACTCCAGCATGGCTTTGGCTGTAATTTGGGGTTCTGTTGATCTTAGAGCTGTTTTGGTGCCATCGTGAGATGTTTTTATTTGCTTTCCAATGTTGATTTATTTTTCCGATTCTGGTAATGGAGCTGGAAGGTTTTTCAGAATCCGCCTTCACACTGCACTGCTCATTCCAGTCCAATACTCATTGAGTGAGACATCGACATATACTATAGGGACTATCCATCGACATATACTACAGGGACTATCCATCGACATATACTACAGGGACTATCCATCGACATATACTACAGGGACTATCCATCGACATATACTACAGGGACTATCCATCGACATATACTACAGGGACTATCCATCGACGTATACTACAGGGACTATCCATCGACGTATACTACAGGGACTATCCATCGACGTATACTACAGGGACTATCCATCGACAGAGTGCCAAATAAGATTTTCACCTCTTAACACAATAATTTTTTTTTATTTCTGACGGACGTTTGGCCACATGTCTCATTCATTTACATTTTCACTAACATAGTGTAAAAACCCCTCTTATATGCCATCAAAAAAAACATTAAACACCACATCCTAATCAAGATCTGGCCTAAGATACTCCAGTTATTGAGCGTTATAAACAATGATAGTTTTATTTACATGAAGGAGACTTGTTGCCAGATATGCATTTGAGTTACATTGTTTGTAGTGTAAACAGGTGAACATGTCAATTGTCGCACACCAACTGTTGAGGCGGCTCGTTATATAAATTCAATTGTTATAATCTATAGGCTTATAGAAGCCTTTGCCCTCTATGGCTACGAGGTCTAACATTCACTTAACATCAGAGTAATTACCAAAGTGTGTTGAACACACAACTGAGGCTGCAGAATGAAGAATGTTCCTAAATACTCATCAGAGCACAAGGCAAAACCCCAATAATGCATTCAGAGTTTGTTTTTTATTTCTCACTTTTGTAATTTATTATTTTTATTATATTTGTCTAATTATCCTCTTCCTTTGGCAATGTAAAGAACTGTTTCCCATTTCAATGTATTGCTTTAGATTGAAGTGAATTTTATAGAAAAGACAAGGGGGCGGGGTTAAAATAGTGGTCATGGACCAGTGGTGGTGATAGCAAATGCCTTCTAGTTAATTACACACACTGATAGACACGCAGTACAGAAGAGATTACCATGCTGATCCCCCACAAAGTACAATAACACTGATAATAGTTGCGACAGGGGGCTTCCACACCCTCTAGGTCCAGTAGGCTACTTATGTGTCTGTGCACATGCATGTAACAACACATTGTTATTTTGACAGATGTCATCAGGAGCTACTTGAAATGCAGTGGCTTCGGATTGGCTTAGACCCGCTTTGATGTTGCCATCCATTTTGTGTTGTGTGACCTCTTGCCAAAAACAGCACTCTGTCCTCTGAGACCATACATATCAAAGTTAGATCATACATACCAATACACACACCCTCCTCACTCTCTCCCTTACACCCTCCTCACTCTGTCCCTTCTTCTAACCCCTCTTGGTCGATAACCCTTCCCCTTCCTCATCTTCCTCCCTGTCCCCTAGTACCCTTTGATGTTAAGCCATTCAGCCTACCCGTGACAAAAGGAACGAGAGCAGTGATTTTCACTCAGGCCAATCTTATACGTGTTTTTAAGAAAATAAATACTGTCACACAACTTAAAAGCACTCCAGTTACCTCATTATTATCTCGTTGGAGCAAAACATTCTTACCACTCTCCTCCACCCTTTATCCGCCTCCCCCACTCCTTCAGTCCTGTCCTTGTGCCCTCTCCTCCACACCCACTCCTCCGCCATCCTGATGTAGTACAGCGCACTGCATTCATTTCCGCCATCTAGATTTGTAACGCACCGCTGCTCAAAGGCTTCCATCGGGGACGCTCGCCAGCTGTACCCTATCTTATATATCTGATTAAATTGGTCGTAAAACTGGTTATAAAAACTTTTCGGAGTTGATGCAGTCCAAAAGCAAATACATCAGTACAAAAACATCCACAAAGATGGGCATAATTAACTATAGTGGGTGTGTCCGTTTGGTGTGTCAGCTATTCTCATAATATTTTCATGGAAAGGCTTGTATTAGATACAGCTCTACGGAATGATTCAATTCCCCTAGTTGTAATGATCCTGCATGTAATGATCCTGCACAGCCCGTGGGGTTTTTGTATTTCATAGTTGTAGTTAGCCATAAAACAACAGTCTTAAGGGGTTTGTGAATGCGTGCAAGGGGTGCAACTGTGTCTGCTCTGCCAATTCTGAGCTCCCAAGTTGTCAATAATGAGCTGATGATTATTACTGATCAGAACAAGTCTGTAAGGGCTACAGCATTCTTAGAGGATTGTTGTGCAATTCAGAAATCGGGTCTTACTCAATTAGTCAGTTGTGCCTGCAGTTTTATACTGCGGTGTGTGTGTGTGCGTGCGCGCGCGCTGGTGGGGGTGTATGTAGCAGAGAGAGACAGTTGTGTAATATGTCCATTCTGTGTACCTCTCACATTCAGGCCCCTGGTGTCAGACGTCACACCGGTTTAAAACTAAAAAAAGGTTTAGGACAAAAAAAGTTGTCGGTTGAACGAGAGAAAAAAAATCCGTAACCTTCCTGGATCCAAATCCAGGGGGGAGTTAAAACTGTGACAGAACGAGGGGGACCAAGAGAGAAAGAGAGCACGCGAAGGAAACCTCGCTCACAGCCACAGAATCACGGAGAGGAGCGGATAACTAACTTCGGGAAGAAGCAAACCAAATGACACCTACGGTTGTCAAAAACAAACATTACCAGGGAAATAATTAGTTCAACGCAAGGCCACCGAGAGAATGCGGATCAGGTTTCTGTGCAGGTAAATTGGGGGGACAGTGGACTATTGACCGATAACCTGCTCCACACCTTCAGGTTTACGAGTAACTTTCCAAGTAACTTTTAATTCAGTGGTAATTATGCCACTGTACGTTCTCTAAACAAAGTCTGTTTTGTATTGTTACGCTTATAAAACGATTGAAAAGCAAGTGTGCGTATTAAGATCCTCAATGATTTTCCTGTAGGTTTACCCTGTACGCGGCATGTGTTGTGTTGCATGGGCGCGATGTGTAGAAAGAATTCTCCCTCGGGCTAGGGTTCAGGTTTAGGCTAACTCACACTTTCTGTACTCTCCCTTTGGAGATTTTCAATCGGTTCCCACTGTCCCTCTGCCCACTCTCTCTTAGTTTATTTTACAATGTGCCACTGTAGCAGAGGGAGAAACGTGGTCGCGAGTAGGGGGTCGTTAGTTCTGGCTGAGCGGGTCTGTTGTGTCGGGCTGTGCGGGACCTTTGTCTGTGGTTTTGGGATAATTGTTTAGTCTAGTGTGGGCCTGGGGACTGTGGGGAGAGTTTCAGTCGGAGAGAACGCGGTACACCACACTGGGGGAGCGGCATCAGTCACAGTGGTCACATGTAGCGTAAGGATTTGTGATTATGGTGATAATACGGGATTGTGGTAAATTCACACTGTGGTTATTCTTCTTAAACGGTCTGCAGTGCGCATTAATCCAGTGTCCGTTTGAAGCCTGCACTAAGCCCTCAAAACGAACCTACTGTATAATCTTGTGGCCGACTTAAACCATTCAGATCTCTCAGCTCCATGTATCCAACTATTAAAACAAATTTACATTATGATTTTGGGATCGTGAGTGATTCCATTTGGAAGTGAGCTTGTGTTTTACATACCACATCCACAGGGTGTGGACAGGCCTCGGAGAGTGGAAGAAAACACTCCTAATATTCGAGTAGGCTACATTAGTTCACGTTTTGAGATGCGAATTGCTTAACTGCTGAACCTTGTCAAAGAA
>JACXGI010000799.1:63165-91674 GCA_016801175.1 Esox masquinongy
TAGTTTATTTCTCTAGAACATTCGAAATAATTTGTACTCAACTCCTGAGTTATCATTGAATGAAAGAACATACAGGAGGCCTACGCACGTTGTTTTTTTTTTTTTTTTTTTTTTTACCGGTTATAACACCGTACAAGGCTCTGGACTGTTTAATTAAAGCATGTGATAAAGCCTGATATTGTTATGTGTTTTTTTGTTATGTGGCATTTTGATAGCCTGGAGATATGACGATATACAGTTGGTTACTGCATCATGGTACATATGTATGTATGGAAGCACAATGATAAATACAATTACTAAACCCCTTCCCATTCTCCTACTTTTCCATACCCTCTTCACTTGTATCTATCTCACCCCCTCTCTCAGGCTCTATATACTGTGGGGTTTTCTGGCAGTCACATCCTCTTTGACCAAGGCTGAGAAGAAAAAGGTGAGTAATTGTTTTAGGTGATGATGAAAATTACAAAGGTGACATTATCTGTAATCGTGGTTGAGTGTCCTAACGGATTGGCCCATGAAAGCCTGTAGAGCTTCACTATCTCACTGTCTGTGCCCCAGAGGTCCGTGTTGACGACCAGACAGCAGCTATGAGTCAATATAGTCACGGCTTTGTGGTAGCTATGTTTTTGTGATGTCACTCATTACTCTGGTCCCCTGGCAGTGACGTGGTCGACAGAATCAGGGAAGGGCGTTGTTTGAGCTAATAGAGCACTGAACTCACTCAGAAATAGAATACACTCGGCCAGGGGAATTCTATGTTCATACATTCACTAGGGCATTTGACATTTTAGTCATTTATCCACACCAATTTACAGGTTGTTCATTCACCTTATCATAGCTAAGTGGGACAACCACACAACCCAGTCATAGTAAGTACATCTTTCTCAATGATGTAGCTGTCAGAAATCACACACACAGGGTAAATGCACTTTCTCTCTCTCTCTTTCTCTCTTGCTCTCTGTGAATTGCTGAATAGAAACTTTTGTTCGGGTCTCTGGTTGTTCTACCAACCAGCCCAATGGTCGACTGGCACACAAGCAGACACACGGTTTTGCTTTGAAATGAGAAACATTTAGAGAGAACCACAGAGGAAAACATCAATATCTGGCACGTCAAACACACACACTCTGCACTGGACTCAGTGTGCCAGACCAAAGCTGGCTGTGCCACAGCACTTCCACAGGGATGTCCATATTCCACTCAGTTCATAAAACTGCTTTAAACATGCTGCCAGCATAACTCCACTTAGACGTTATTCCTTTCCTAGACCCTGAACAACATCCAGGGACTCTGGAACTAACACTGACACCAGTCACAGGCACATTTCAGGCAAGGGCCAACAGGAATAGGAAGGGAGGACTTTCTAGGAAGCTTTTGCATATTATTGTTACTGTTCTTTCATGTTTACATGTTTATTATATGTCTGTGTGTGCGTGTGTGTGTGTGTGTTCCAGGCAGCGGGTAGGAGGTCTCGCCAAGTGGATGATAGTCCTGAGGGGGTGTGGTCTGCCTGGGGGGAGTGGTCAGAATGTTCTCAGACCTGTGGAGTAGGTGTGTCACAGAGAACCAGAAAGTGTGAAGCCCCTCCCATCCCACAAACCCCTCCCCTCTCCCACTTTCCTTCACACTGGAGGAGTTCATCGTTTCTCCCAGCGGGGGTCGGAGGTCCAAACCATGGTTCTGTCATCTCTGCCATCCACCCCTTCTACCCCCCCCATTACTCTAGCAACCAGCCAACCCAGTATGGGGGAGGTGCTGGGGGAGGGACAGAGAGACAACCTGCCCCATTCCACCCCCCTCCGCTCCCGTCATCCATTCAGAACCCAGGACTGTCTCTATATCGGGACACTCCTATAGGAGGAGGAGCAGGAGCTGTGCCAGTGCAGTCCTCTATTCCCTCCAATCCCCTTTACCGACCAGAACTTTCCTCACCCAATCTGGAGGCAGGTTCTGTTTACCACTCCCCCTCATTCCCTGCACACCCATACAGCTACAGTCAACCAGCGCGGGCCACCCGACGACCTGCCAATCATGGAACAGGCAGGGCAGGAGGAAGTGGGAGTAGACGGTCAGTGTCATCCAATAGGGGGCCACTGCCTGCAAGTAGGTTAGTATGATTGGATGACTTTGTTGTCAAGGGAACTTTTATTTAGATGTTGTGTAAATGTTGCTCTCAGCGTTATGTAAATGTTCTTAAGACATTTTTGTTAAGGCGGAGTTGAGTCATTCTTTTGTTGTGAGTCACGGGA
The DNA here is from genome assembly GCA_016801175.1 of Esox masquinongy. Taxonomy (NCBI): domain Eukaryota; kingdom Metazoa; phylum Chordata; class Actinopteri; order Esociformes; family Esocidae; genus Esox; species Esox masquinongy. Next base: position 65,415 of record JACXGI010000799.1, read on the forward strand.
GTGTACATTTAAGTTTAATTCCCCTCTCATGCTGTGTCATTAGATCACTAGTTCTGTTCAAAATCACTCCTAGTGCTTAGGCTTCCTGTCACCCGTTCTGCTTCTAACTGTCACTGTAGGCTGTCACTGTAGGCTGTCACTGTAGGCTGTCACTGTAGGCTGTCACTGTAGGCTGGCACTGTAGGTTGTTACTGTAGGTATATTCCTCTGACCAATCCCCCCATTCATTTCTTTCCCTCCTCAGATCGTCTTCAATCCGGCCAGGTCAGTTTGGATATGGCAGGGTTCCCTTTTCTCTGCCACTACACCGGCAAAACCGGCAGGCCCGCCAAACCGAGCACGGCAATACTTCCATGGCAACCCCACTACTGGACACAGAGTGGCAGGAGACAGTTGTTGTGAACACCAACCAAACGGACAGACTAGAAGATGGAGAGGAGAACGTTAAGGAGAAGGAGAGGAGAGAACCTGAGAAGAGAGAGGAGGAGAAGAATGAGGGGGAGAGAACAAAGGAGAGAACCGAGTCACCTGTCACGAAGGTGTTACTATTGAAAACCAGAGCCAAACAAGAGAGGAGTGCCCAGTGGGATAGAGACACTCCCAGACAGACGGACAGACTCAGACAAGCAGCCCAGGATCAAGGGAGAGAAAGAGAGAGAGTTCCCCCCTCTCACCCCCACTCACACAGTCATGACAGACTCATTGATAGACGTTCCCCGCCTCCACTCCCCCCTCTGCCTCACCCCTACTCCCCTGCTCTCTCTCACCCTTACCCTCTCCCTCTCCACCGCTCCTCCCCCCAGCACAGAGAGAGGGAGTCACCCTATGGGTTCAACCCCCAGCATCAACTTCCAATCCCTGGACCCCCTCAATCCAGCCTGTACCCCCTAGAACATCAGCAGCCTCCCCGTGCAGAAAGGGAGACAGGGAGAGAGATATCACGACCCCATTGTTTGGGTACAGAGAATGAGTATCGTCGGTGTTTCTCACAGGTAAGAGTTTTGAAGTGGTTCAGCCTCTGGAGTCCAGAGCAGGTGACAGCAGTCACTAACTGTCAGCCGTCTGATCCCCGCAGGGGCCCTATAGATGGAAATAGTCAATACGTCATAATCCACATAAAACCTATCGCCAAAATTTGCATTTCATCAGTCATTTATCCCGTAAGGAATTTTAGAATTGCTCCTGTGTTATGTGTAGGCTTACCCCAGGGATGTTTGTCAACATAGTTGCGTCAAATAACTCTTTGCTTGTATTGAGCCAGTATTGATGAAATTCAACTTGCCCTGTAGATACTGACACAGTTATCAACACGGTGATGTGGTGTAAGCCTACACGAAACACAGACCTTTGAAGTGGGTCTGAAAATCCCCTACGGGAAGATAAGAATGGTGTAAAAACGCAGAGAGACACTTTACCTGTTTTGCCCCCTACGTTTTATGGGAATAATGACTGATACTATTTCGGTCAATAGTGAGTCAATATGTGATGTGGAGAATGGAACGTTGTCTGTACAGTAGTCAGTTGTGTATGGGCAGTCATATGGAAAATGTCTGGCTGCCTGCCTGTTTTGCTCTGGCTTTGACTGTTACCATCAGAATATCTTTCCCGCTTATGCAAGCAGAGCTGTGTGTGTGTGTTGTATTTGTGTAATGCCAGATTTTTCATTGAAGCTTGAATGTCTAGATAGTTTAGTGTTCTGCCGGAGTGTGTGGGAGTGGATGGGGGAATATTATATATGCGGTTAATATTAGGGATATAGTAATGTTACAGTTAACAGGCAGGACCAAGGTGCAGGGAGACCGAGGAACCTTTAATAAAAAGAACTACGGCCTAACAAAACAAGGTACACTAGGGAAGGAGGATTTTAAATAGGGCCAGTGAGCAGGAACACAGGTGAGGGTAATAACAACACAGGTGTCAGGGCTCTAAATGAGGGAGAGAGGGAGTTGGATCTCACTGGCACGCCATTTTTAAGATATACTCACCGAGATAACATTGCCACCGCAGATATTGTGGTGAGCGAGATTCAAGACTTCTCTCAAACAGTATCTGTGCATGGGTAGAACTCAGAGGCATGGTTGTGGATCGCACGTCCACGCTCTTAGTTGTTATGGATTTTGACCCACTATGGTCTTTACTTTCTGCAACTGCCTACATCGTTTTGCCAAATCGACCTTCAACCCTAGAATGTCATGATAGAGACCAGGAAGTGTTTCCTGGAGCCAACTGTTCCTGTTTCACTGAGTTCTAGTCAAATTCAGTAAGTTTTATTATCTAGAAAGAGGTCTATATATTTCCTGAAGAACCTTTGGGATTTATCACTGTCTTATCCTGCCACATTTCATTCTACTGACCACGTGTCATAAACCTGATATATTGGTCTGTGTGATGTGAGGTTGTAGGACTGTGTATGTGATCACCAGGGTTGGGGAGTAAAACGTTAAATGCTTTCCAAAAAAACACTACGTTATCGGACAGAAATCCCAAACAGTAAGTCTGATACTTTTGAGAAACTTGATAACACTTTGGATTCCTTTTAAACTCAAAGGATGAGCATGTAAAAATAACCTGTTTTTGATTTGGTTTCCAACTAAATCCTGTGGTGTTGCAAATGATTTCCATAGAATACTGCCACTTCCTCTGCCCATATGATTCCTCAGAGTAATAACGTCCCTAGTTGATATGCTGACTAGACATCAGTGAGGTGTAAATTGCTGTTTACCTCTGTATGTTGTGTTTTGTAAATCCATTGCGGACACATATGCCCAGGGATTGTGTTCTTGTCTTCAAGTTTGAGCATCTGTGCATGGTGGTTCACCACGTTTCAACCACTCCATTTTTGGGGTTGGGGTTGAACCCTTTGAGAACCACTGTCATAATCTAGTGTAAAAGCGGTAATGTAGTATATGTAACCTAATAATGGTTGACTTGAAGGGCGACTGTCAATCAGTCATTGTTTTTTGGACTGAATAGGCCGATGGTAAATGCAGCATATGGTAATCATTTCTATATCCAAGCATCCCTGGGGGGAGTGCTCATGGTATGTTGTAATGAGAGGTAAACCACACAATATGCCGGTTTGTGGGTTATTATCTGGTGAAAACGTTTTTCAAATCGCTATTTACAAATAAAATTCATGAATATCTAAGGGTATTAAATCAATTGGAATAACTTGAATCTTAAATTGGTGATATTATTTTTTTGTCTTTTAATATTTCTTTATAGGAAAATAATCAGATTACATCACTGATTATTTTCAGAGTTTTGGGTAATCTGAAAGTTACTTTACTGACTACAATTTAGGACATCTAGTAAATGTAATTGATTACTTTTCGAACATAGAATGTAACCTAGTCAACACTGGTATTCACCTGGTATTTGTTTTATGATGATAAACCCCTGGTTAGACTTCAGTTGGCCAGATGGAAATGACAACGCTAAACATAGAAATGTGTGTTTTATCTGAGGGGTAGAGAGTGATAACACTGAACTGGTCTGGATCAAACACACAGTCATTCACTCCCAGATACTGGCCCAGTTGAACTAGCACTTACCTAAGGGCCAGGTTGACTGACTTCTCTGATTTAACACATTATGGTCTGTGTGTGTGTTTGTGTGTGTTTGTGTGTTTGTGTGTTTGTGTGCGCGTGTGCGTGTGTGTGTGTGTCTGTGTGTGTGTGTGTGGGTGTGTGTGTTAGAGATATTTAATTGCTGGCAGTGAAAAGCATTGTCCCTATGCACCAGTGCCATTAAGAAACATTCTGAGTCACTAGGTACACAAATGTGTCACGACATTCTTTGGTTTGGCCCAATCACGTGTGTGTGTGTATGTGTACCTTGTGTATGTGGGTTTTCTCTGTTGCACAGGAGCAATCAGGGAACCGAGAAAGCGATAGAGGAAGCGAAAGAGAGGGAGGAGAAAAGGATTGGGGTGTGAGAGGAAAAAGGGGAAGAGGGGAGGGGGATGAGAGGAAAGAGGGAAGTGATGTAGTTAAGTAGTAGTGAAAGAAGGTACTGTTTCTAAATGTGTACGCAGGGAGAGGGAGGGAGAGGAGGTGGGAAAGCCGGACGCTGTAGTAAACACGGGGAGAGAGGAGGAGACCACGGAGGACTAGCACTTAATTTACACCAGAACAGATGATGAAGATATATTGCAGAGAAACCTGTGGATAGACATATACCTGTTATGGTAAACATGGGAAAGTCTCCCCAGTCTGAAAGGGTCCTAAAAAGAGTCTGACATATGATAGTCAGAATGAAGGAGGGAGGGGAAGAAGGGGAGAGCGGTAAAGAAAGTGAATGGGCTAAAGAGATAGGGAGGTCAACAAGAGGTAAAGCGAGGGGGGGGTGTAGAAAGAGTGTAGAGAAGGGCAGTACAAGAAGGGTCAGAGATGGACGGCTCATAACATTACTTGGGTTGATGGGCAAGTATATACAGCAAGAGAAAGGAATTTACTGAGGCTGTGTTTGGCCATGTAAACAAATGTTTCCCGGTGAAGCTCTTTTGAATGGAATGGGATTGAAAGGGAGAGAGGCTGCAGGAAGGAAAGGGACGGATGTGGCAGAGAAGGATTCATGGAAGAAAACATAAGCTGAAACAAAGTGTGTGTTAGTAGTCGGGGTGTATTGTAATGGGGCTGGTAACATTTGCGAATCCAAAACATTTTTTTTCAAACATTCCATTTTGGTCTGGAAGTGTCATATGTTGTGTATATGTTCATAATTTGTATATATAATCACTATCGTACCTCAGTAGCCATGAAATTCCAAGTTTGAAAGTGAGTGGTTTTAGTGACTTGGGGCACATGTCAGCACATACTGTACATCACAGTTCTACATTTTTGGGGACAACTTTTACAACCCTGGAATCCCTCCATAACAAAGACTAAACCTTTCATTTTGTCTCTCTTTCTATTGAGAAATGCTACACCTTTGTCTGTTTCTCTCTCTCTGTTAAGAAAGACTCAATTTTCCTAAGACTCTTTCTCCTAAGAAAGACTACACCTTTCTCTTTGCCTCTCAATCTGTCTGTGTTTTCTGTCTTTTGTTTACTCCGTGACTGAGGGAGCCCCCAGTCAACAAGCCCTGAGGCCTCGTTCAGGACTGCATCTATAACAGACAGCTCAATCCACTGGGATGGTTTAAACTGAGAGATGCATGACAGCTTCATCATGCACACAGTAATAACAGCAGTTGAATGCGCTGTGCGGTTTAAGATAAGTACCGCTTGATTCACACTACTGGTGGAAGTTGATCTGGGATCAGCTTATGGTGTCACATTAGTCCTAAATGTGGCACATGCACAGAATGGCATGAGAGGACTTGACTCGTGAGCAGAGATCCATTGGCGCGTAGACTACACGGAGCCGCCCAGCTGGGGAGTAGGATTTAGATTTGAGAGATTGCAAGTGTGACGTTTGTCTTATAAGTCATGGAAGAAAAATGTGGAGGTTTCTTTTCTCATACACATACATGCTTTTCCATTTCAAGATCAATATAATTTACAGGCCATTGTTATGTTACAGACTTCATTTGTAATAGATTAAATATATGTAATTTTTGCCATCAAGCTACACGTAATAATGATAAATCGAAGACATATTTTTAGAAATGTGTGCCCATTTATTGAAAATCAACAACTGAAATATCTACATACATATTCATACCCTTTGTCATGACACCCAAAATTGACAGATCCTGTGTCCTTTGAACATCCCTTAAGTGCCTATAAAACTTGTTTGGAGTCCAGCGGTTAGACGGAAGCAACTGGTGAGTAAAAGGCATGTGACATTACATCTGAAGGACCCTGAGAGCATGAGGAAAAAAGATATTCTGGTCTGATTAAGATGATTGAAAATCAAACTATTAGGCCTGAATGCCAACTGCTATGTCTGGTGAAAACAAGGTACTGCTCATCAACTAGCTAATACCATCCCTACGGTGAAGCATGGTGGTGGGAGTGTCATGCTATGGGGACACTTCTCATTTGCAGGGATTGGGAAGAACACAGCCAAATACAGAGAGGTCCCTGAAGAAAACCTGATCCCCAGCACGTAGGACCTCAGACTGGGGCGAAGATCATCTTTCAGCGATACAATGACTCGCTTGAATGGCTTCGGGACAAAGTCAGTGAATGTTCTTGAGTGGCCGAGCCAAAGCTCAGACTTGAACCTGATTAAACATCTGTGGGGAGACCTGATGCTCACAGTTCACCGACGCTCCCCATCCAATCTGACAGAGCTTGAGAGGATCTGCTAGGAAGAAAAGGATAAACTTCCAATTCATGTGTGCAGAGCTGATAGAGACTTTCCCAAGAAGACTCAATGCTGTGATAGGTGCCAGAGGCGCATCTACTAAGTGCTGAATAAAAGTTGTATTAAGTTTAAGAGTACTTAATAAAAAAAAATTTTCAATAAATTGTCATACATTTTAAAAAACAGTTTTCGCTTAGTCATTATGGGGTATTGCGTGTAGATTGATGGTAAAAAATAAATAAATATTAAATTAAGTCTATAATACAATAGAATGTAGAGAAGGTGGTCTGAATACCTTCCAAAGGTGCTGTGTACTTTCAGTGATTTCATCTCTTTCTGTGCAGATGAGAATAATTGTATAATATGGTACATTTATTTTCAGTAATATATAATGTTATGGCTGATCGGTATATTTTCTATAATATATAATGTTACGGCTGATCTGTGTATTTTCTATAATATATAATGTTACGGCTGATCGGTGTATTTTCTATAATATATAATGTTTTGGCTGATCGGTGTATCTTCTATAATATGTAATGATCAATGCTTGATTGTTTTCTCCTCGACTACACAGTCTGTGTCAGTGAAACGCACTGTATGAGGCTGTTGCCTTGGCAGGCTTTAGGCTGCTAGAGTCATATTTAAAACAATCAGCAAGAAGCCTAGTAAATAGCCCATTGTGAATATCAAACTATTGATTTAGGCTTACATTATGGCATGATTCATGTTTCTAATAAGTGAGCCGCCCCGTTTGCTTGCCTGGATAGAAATCGATAGCCGCATATAGGAGAACTGAACCCACAGCCTCTGGTGTTGGAAGCACCGCGTTCTACCAGCTGAGCTCCACCAATAACTGTCCGTTGTATCGTATGATGAGGCTCATTCACCGGCAGTGATACCGGGGGATTCCTCAGTCAAAGAAGCCCCGAGAAGCCCATGCTCATGGTGGTGGACCTCATGATCTCACACAGGGATCTGGAAGAGACCTACGTAATGGCCTCTCTCCCAGCGCGTCTTGGCTGACACTATTGTCCTCTGGAAGAGATCAGTGGTGACCAACATATTTTTGTTTAGAATAGTTTTGAAATCCTGAAATGGTCCAGATGTACGCAGTAGGACACACACGCGCACACACTTCAAGATTGTTTTGTGCTGGGTAGAAAAAGTAGGGACATAGCTGTGTCGTTCCGGAGAGTAAGTTGTGTACTCGTGTGTCTGTGCGTGCGTGTGTATACATGCTTACGTACGTTAAGAATCAGCCTTACTATGTGTGCTGATTAAGTTAGCTTTCCTTTGGGTCCACTGTCGTCCTGGTGAGCCCATGCTGCTTCCACACAGCTGTGTGTCTGGGAAGCATTTAGAGAAACATAATATGAGGGGAGAGTGGGGCACTGTTGAGGTAAAACACAAAATAATCTTTACATTCATCACTACCATTTTTTTACAAAGAAATCTTCATATGTTTTATGTTTATGTTTGCATTTTCTACATTATCAACAGTTTTGCCACAAAACAAGTTGCATTGCAAAACAATGCAAAAATGTATTGAAAAACAAAGTCTAACCCTAACTCTAACCCTCTCTCTGGAGCGGTTAGCAGGCCAGGCTTATTTTTAACTCAGTGGCCACATTGCTAGAAAACATCTCTACAAAAAATAATACCAAAGTCTAAATCAGTATGTGTAATAAACTGAAAAAAATGTTAACATAACATGTAGTCTGTTGGGCCCGTGTTTCATGTGCTGAATGTGAAAAAGTATGTTTAAATCCCAGTTAGTGAGCATTTCTCCTTTGCCAAGTTAATTCATCCACCTGACAGGTGTGAAATATCCGGAAGCTGATTAAACATGGTGGACCATGGGCTGGGAACAGTAAAAGACCTCTTAAAATGGGCTGTTTTGTCACATAACACACTGCAACAGATGTCTGAAATTTTGAGGGTGTGTGCCTTTGGCATGCTGACTGCAGGAATGAAAAATCTTTCAAATTGTTGCATGTTGCATTTTGGTTCAGTATTGTTAATACTGTAGTTCTAAAGTAGCTTAAAACTAACTTCACTATCTATTTAGGAGTTAAAAATTGTTTGATTTGGTGAAGATTGTGTTTCTAGCTCAATGATGGAGTATAAAGTTATTTTACCCAAAGATAGAACATAGGCTTTTATATTTGGCTGCATGATAAATTTTGTTCATGGTTTCCTATTGCCAAAGTGTGGCTCAACTAACCCTTTGGCTCAACTTAATCTGCCTTCCCCTATTCTAGATATCCTTTTCTAGCAAACAATTTGAGTTGTGTTAGGGTAGGACTCTTTCTCTGTGATGACCTGAAAAAGTTGCTTGCCATCTAGGCTTCTTAGCTTGTTTCCTGTGCAGTGATGTATGAGGAGTCTATTGTAGTGTTTATCAAGCGGCAGTTCAGTTTCCTCCTGGGCCGAGGCTATCTGAGACGTGGCTTGAGACAGGGGCGTCATACAAGTCTCCATAATGTCCCTACTTCAGGGTTATAGGTCAAGGCTAGAAGCTGGGCTGGGGCCGAGAAGAACACATGCATTCTCGTTATGAATGTCCGATGTCTGCACTGTTGCTCTGGCTGGGTGGATGTTTTCATGAGTTGATGTGGCCAGCTGTGTAGTGTTGTGTGGACTGGGACAGCCTGAGGGGACCAGGGACAGTCCCAGGTTTGCAATCACTGTTCCCTGTGGAAGATCCCTGTGGAAACACAGCTGCTGAGGAAGGTTCCAGGGACTTCTTCTCCTCTTAGGAGTTAACAGTATGGTATGTGTGTGCGTGTTCAACAACAGCTTTCACACCAGAGTGCAGTGTGTGATCAAGGCTTGACATTTGTGTGTGCGCTAGTGTGTTTACAGGATTTGTGCATTTTGATGTTTGTGGGAATTCCAGTAATGTTTTCCTGTGTTCCAGTAATGTGTTTGTGTGTAGAAGAGCAGTCTGACAGTGTGGATCACCGCTCTTTCCTGTGTGTGCGTGCGTGCGTGCGTGAGTGTGTGTGTCAGTGTGGGATGGGGGGTGAGAGGGCAGTAAGAGGAGACCCCAGTAGCACAAAGCCCCTGGGCCTCAGTGAGGGGGGCCCTGGCTGCCGTCCAAACATGAAGTAGACAGCCCTTGGACCTCAAGCCTCAACCCTTAAATGACGTTTGCATTGTCACATCCGAGTATGTGTTTCAGTGTTACTTCCCCAAGCAAGGATTGTACGTTTTATACGTTTTGTTTCTTTAACTTGGCAACAGTTACTTATAGCTGGCTATAAAGCTTATATTTTGCAATTTATTGTAATACATTTTTTATTTCAAAAAATAGGTTTATTTGGCTAGTTAGCTAGCTATGTTTTATAGGCACCTCATGAGGAGTAACTGAGAGTGGTACAACCTTTTTCCGGTGCTACAACTATTGTCTTCTGCACATATTTCTTTGTTAGCATCATGGCTAGTTCTTTGACATTCCAAGAAATGCAGTTGGGAGTATTAAATTTGATGCCTCACGACCACCAGTAATATCAACTTGAATTAGCGATTTGCATTGAATTGTGGGTGATACCCTGCAAGTAAACAACGGTTTTCACTTGTCCCCTATAGCTCAAACGGGGGCCTAGGGAGCAGCTTTTCTGAATCGGACCTCCACTTCAGAATCTGGTTCGGGTTTTGACTCAGATTCCCCCCCAAGGGAAAGTTAGGGCGAGGGCTTGGGAGGTCAAATTAACGTGACTGGACCACAGCCCCTGTTTGTTTTCCCTCTAACTAATGGGCCTATTCATTACGGGCCGACTCCCCTCCTCCCTGCTCTTTTTGCTCACCCTCCTCCCCCTTCAGTAAAAACATACCTGTAACTCCTGCCATACTCATAACAACCCTACTTACTCCCTCTGACTTTGATCCCCTCACACCACTCCTGCCATGCACCGACTGTCTTTCTTCAACATATTCATTACAGACAGAGAGGAGGGGTGCCTCCTCCCCACCCCTGTCCTTGTCCCCCCCCCCCCCTTCATCTCCTGTCCTCCCCTCCTTCACACTGCGCTAAAACACAACACATTATAACTTTCACCGGCCTATAACAACATTGTCTTGCTCTCTCACCAGTATATTCAGTAGCTATCACTTTCTCCCCATCTCCCCTTTACTCTATGTCCCTCCCCCTTCTCCCCCCAGTAGCAGGACAGCCCATAGACTTTAAGTTGTTTGCTACATCAGTATTCACTTACTCTGTCTTTCACCAGCCTTCCGAACTACATTCACTTGTCTCTAACGCCTGTTTAAGCAACTGTCCATCTCTCTCTTCAAATACAGAAAACAATTTCTTAACCTATCCATAATGCCTAACCCTAAACCTAACTGGTAATTTCTAACCGTTGTTCTAAACTTAACCCCAATTGTAACGTGTCCTAAACCTAACACTTAAGCCAAAGAAGTTGATATAGTCACAAATTAGGGACATTTTTGCCCCCCCCCCCGATTTGTAGTTAGGTCAGAAACCCAGACAGGCTTACTCTATGTTTCACTTGGAACTAGGCTTCTTTAAAGAATGATTTGTGTAGTTCACTGAAGTTCGTAGTAATTCTTTAAATATTTCTGTTCCGTGTTTGGAAAAACTATTAACAGTTATCCTTCTTCTGCATTGTTCCTTCTCTTTCTGTAATACCTCTTTTTTGTACTGGTCCAACAATAAATTCTATACATTCTCGTCTTTGTTTCTGTTTCCATACTCTCACAACACTGTCACTCTGACTTTCTTTTTGTCACCAACCCTGTCAGTGTCCTCTACTTCTGTCCATTCACCCCCATAGTCAGACACAATCCACATGCAGGTAGAACCTGTAATCCTGTCCACACCACACACACACACACACACACACACACAAACACACACAGATCATAATGTGTTAAATCAGAGAATTCACAGGCCTTCTCGAATGTTAATAAACGGCACACAAACACACTAACAAGCACACACACTGACATTCAAATTGTACAAACATCGTTGGTCTCGTCGTGCTCGAGCTCCCTCCTCTTTGCTGCTTTCTCTTCCTTGGTCACATGGTCAAACTCTCCCACATGGTCTTTCAGGGAGGGTTTGCACTGTTTATGTCCTTAAATACACTAACTATTTATGTCAACCAGAAATATTTAGAGCCATTACTGTACACTGTACTGGAAACACACAAACACACAGTAAAGAACCCACCACCACTTGTGTTAACATTTTTAATGTGTTTTCCACATATTCTGCTGTCAACTCAAGCAGCTGTGGTTTGGATGTGGAAGCTGGTTTGAGGACTTTGTACCCCAGGTTGTCGAGGTCACAGGTACGGTACATTCCATGGGACGCTGAGTGACACTGATGTCCATTCATGTGATCTGTACTTGAATATGTTGCTAGCACACAGCTCTCTGACAGGCCATGTGGCTACCGGTCTGGTACTGAGGTCTGGGTCACCGATCTAACCACTCTGACATCGAGGCAAATGCCGTTGAGATATTATAAAAACCCAATGATTGAATTGAAATGATCGGAATGTTGTGGATAACTGATCAATGTGGGAATGTGACATAACTACATGTCAAAACTGAGTAGAAAACACAGTCTTCCTCTTAGGTGTTGTTTCAAAGGCTATAACAATGAAATTGTCCTTAATGTCTACGTTTTACATTTAAAGTTGCTGATTAATTCAAAGCGTTGTGACGCTGCATGCTTAACACCCATATGCCATGCATGTTGTTACATATGAACCCAAGTCCTGGAAAAAGCAGAATTTAAATAAAAACTGTTACGCTTGCCAGATAAACATGTTAAAAAAAACATATTGAATGTATCTAATTTCTAATTAGGTCAGCTCACACAGTCATAGGGCTTTGTTAGATTTTCTGAATGGACAGGCTGCGGAACGTCTTACTGATGCCTGCGTTTCATTCCTCTGTCTCTTCCATTCCTTTCTGGAGTAGAGAAAGATTGTTGTTAGATTGTTATTGATTGTTATTATATGACGTATGTGTAAATGGGTTTAATTTACTGTGACAGTTACCACCTGACAAAATGTATGCCCCACAGCCGTAACTGCCCGGAACTCAGGATGTGCTCACAGATGAAGATCATTCTAAACTATCCAGCTGTTAGTGACAACCGTGTGACCGAAAGAAGAAGAGAGGGAGAGAAAGCGGAACGGGGTGACAGATGTAGAGAGAGGGAGAGAGAGAAAGAAAGGCATGGGAACTAGTCACTTAAGAGGAAGAGGTAGGACACCAATGGGGAGGAGGGGAGAGCAGTGAATAGCGGGCGATAGGAGAGAAAGGGAGATGTGAGGTGGGGTGAGCAGGGGAGGGGAGGAGCGAGGGTCAGAAGGTCTGTAGTTGAGTACTGTATGCGTATGTGTGCTAGGGGTAGGTATTAAGGAGTTCATGTTTGCTGTGTGCTATGATGATCTGGTCATATATCAGAGGCATTTATTCTCTAGGTAAGGGAGTGGAATGTCTGTAGTTTCCATGTTACGAGACCTGATTACGCTGTGTGTGTGTGTGTGTGACCTCTGACAGTCATTTGTAGCAGTGTTAGCCAGAGCACAACAGTCAGAGTAGGTCAGGTAATTTAGTAACTGTGTGTGTGTACCTCTGAGGTTACAGTTAGTCAGTACTATGATCTTCACTAGGCCCAGATTGGGGTTAGTTAGTCAGTACTATGATCTTTACTAGGCCCAGATTGGGGTTAGAGTTAGTCAGTACTATGATCTTTACTAGGCCCAGATTGGGTTTAGAGTTAGTCAGTACTATGATCTTCACTAGGCCCAGATTGGGGTTAGAGTTAGTCAGTACTATGATCTTCACTAGGCCCAGATTGGGGTTAGAGTTAGTCAGTACTATGATCTTCACTAGGCCCAGATTGGGGTTAGAGTTAGTCAGTACTATGATCTTCACTAGGCCCAGATTGGGGTTAGAGTTAGTCAGTACTATGATCTTCAGTAGGCCCAGATTGGGATTAGAGTTAGTCAGTACTATGATCTTCAGTAATCCCAGACTTCCCTCTCCTTACTCCCTTTAGTAGTATTAGGCTAGGTCTCTGTGGGCCTCTACATTCATGCACTATATTACACACACTATTAAAAAGCTGCCTTGATTTATGTGTGTGAGGCCGGTTCTACAGTCTATTATTTCCTTATGCTGCTTAATGCATCGTCCAACTGTCAAGGAAATCACGAGAAAGATGTGTGTGTGTGGTTCTAAGTCATTCCTCTCCCATATATGTTCCCTCAATGTTTCCCTCACCTCTTTTCTCTCTGTCGTTTTCCTCTCTTTCCCTCACCGCTTTTCTCTCTGTCGTTTTCCTCTCTTTCCCTCACCGCTTTTCTCTCTGTCGTTTTCCTCTCTTTCCCTCACCGCTTTTCTCTCTGTCATTTTCCTCTCTTTCCCTCACCTCTTTTCCTTTTCTTTATCTACCTACCTGCTGACAGTGGTCCCTTAGCTTGCCATTTTAGCACATTTAACTCATGTCCAGTATGACCTGTCCCCCCCATCTCTGTATGTCAGGTGTGTGGGGGAAGTGTCGACTCCAGAGCTGAGCAGTGTGCGTCCTACAACAACCAGGAATTTATGGGCAGACTGTACGACTGGGAACCTTTCACTGAGGGTAAGTTACACACACCCTTGTGCAAGCAATAGTGAATGTGTTCTCTTGTATAGTTATTTATGGTGTTTAGGATTGTTTAAGAAGGCTATTGTTTAGGTGTTTCACCAGCCTCCCCTCTCCTGACCAATCAACAGCAACTCACTTTCTGGTTGGTTGAACTACATAGTGAAAGGATGAAAGAAAGAAAAGAAATGTTCTCTCTATGTCATCCTAAATCCCTCTTTTCTCTTTCCCTTCTCTTCTGTAACCCAGAAACCGATAAGTGATTGAGTTTATTGTCAGTAGTTTGACATGTCGTAGCATATTCAGTAGTAGCATATTGGAATTGTTTCCTTCTTTCCCCTATAACTGACATTAAGTTTATGCTTGTATTTTTATTTTACAGTCTTGAAATCTGCCAAACCGATTTAGCTTTTGTTTTGTAAACATGTTAATCTTGCACATGTTTAAAAGATTGTTGTTTATGAATAAATCACATTGCTCAGCTAAAACATTCCATCCCTGTAAGAACTGTTTGTTTAATGAGAATGTGTGAGAAAGACTCAATTCATACAAGCTCATTTTCTCTCCTTGATTACCTTTGAACATTTTCAAAAGGAGGCCAGAGAGGAGAAAGGAGGTGAGGAAATGTGTTTAAGAAACCCTGTTGAGAGAGAGACAAAAAGAAGGTTAAACTCAGTGTGTCCTTGTTTGTACAAAACATTCCCTCATCTCTCTTTCCTATCATTTACCCAACAACGTTTACTCTTTCTCCTGCCAAGCTTCTCCTCTTATTACTGACTGACCAGAGATTCATACTGAGCAGAGATATTTTTACAGTATAGAGAGTTTTACTGATCATTGAGATTTTCACTAAGCAGAGAGATTCTTTCTGAGCTGAGAGATTCTTAGCAAGCAGAGAGATCCGTACTGTGCAGAGAGATTCATAATGGGCAGGGAGATCCACACTGTGCAGAGAGATTTATACTGAGCATAGAGATTCATAATGTGAGGAGAGATTCATACTGAGCATAGAGATTCATAATGTGAGGAGAGATTCATACGGAGCTGAGAGATTCATACGGAGCTGAGAGATTCATACGGAGCAGAGAGATTCATACTGAGCAGAGAGATTCATACTGAGCAGAGAGATTCATACTGAGCATAGAGATTCATAATGTGAGGAGAGATTCATACTGAGCAGAGAGATTCATACTGAGCAGAGAGATTTAAACTGAGCAGAGAGATTTAAACTGAGCAGAGAGATTCATTCTGAGTGAAAAAAACAATAGGTCTACGTGCAAGTTTGAACATTGTTTGTCTGTTAAACAGACGTCAAATGTCAGATGTCAAAACTCCTGCTCTGCAACATGTGACCTCCCTACTTGACAACGTTTCAAGCATTCAAGCTTTAATGAAAGGCACCAGTTGTAAAGCCCAATCGGGGACATTTTACTCAAGCTGTGGAGTGAGCTTATGGGGCGTTATTAACTCCATTACGTATGTACTCGTGTTTTCTGGAGAGAATGTAAGAGAGAGTTAGTGTGAGGTGCCTAGTTGTATGAGGTGCCTCATGAATGTATGAGGTGCCTAGTTGTCTTTTTGTTTTGGAAGCAAACCAGGGTGAGGGAGAGTTAGAACAAGGAGACTTGGAAAAGACAGAGAAAGGAAGAATAAGAGATGGGGGAAGAGAGAGCACAGATTTAAACAGAGAGATTAATAGAGTGAAGGGAGAAGAGGGGTGGAGGAGAGGGGGAGAGGAGAGGGGGAGAGGAGAGGGGGAGAGGAGAGGGACAGCTGGAGAATGATATCATCAAGAATGCGTCACTATTCTCACAGATTCTTGCATGTATGTGTGTGGTTGTGGGACACGTTACGTGTTTCCGTACGTGCCTGCTTGTGTGTGTGCACGTGCCTGTGCCACATATACTGTCCTGAGTGCAAGTTGGATTGGGTTTGTGCACGTGACCGCTGTATCAGTCAGCTACTCTCCCTCCGCTGATGGAACTAGAACAACAAAGGGCTAGAGGAACCAGAAATGTAATGCTATGCATTACACAGACCTGTAAGACCTTAGATCCAGAATACACAGAAACACAACACAGTGCTTTCCAACGTTTCAGAACCTGGAAGCAGCACAAGGCCAGTCTAGAAACTCTGGAGTGTTCTTTTTGACACAACCAGGAGACGTCTTCTTTTTGACACAACCAGGGGACGTCTTCTTTTTGACACAACCAGGGGACGTCTTCTTTTTGACACAACCAGGGGACGTATTCTTTTTGACACAACCAGGGGACGTCTTCTTTTTGACACAACCAGGGGACGTCTTCTTTTTGACACTACCAGGAGACGTCTTCTTTTTGACACAACCAGGAGACGTCTTCTTTTTGACACAAACAGGAGACGTCTTCTTTTTAACAATACCAGGAGAAATCTTCTGTTTAACACATCCAGGAGAGGTCTTCTGTTTAACACCTCCAGGAGAGGTCTTCTGTTTAACACCCCCAGGAGAGGTCTTCTGTTTAACACCCCCAGGAGAGGTCTTCTGTTTAACACCCCCAGGAGAGGTCTTCTTTTTAACACCCCCAGGAGAGGTCTTCTGCTTCTACACAAAGTGTCCAGCCTAAATATACATTTAACCCAACCTGTCTACATTTTCGAGGTGCTGTGGGCTGCCATATCTGGGGGGAATCAGTTATGGTTGAACATGGACAGAACTGCATGTTTTTCACCTGCTAGGCAATCTGCAGCTTGCTAGTCAGGTTAGACATGGAGAGACAAACTGTCTGCTGACAAGCGTTCCCATTGTGTGATTAACTGTGTGTGATTGCGTACGTACTGTTTATTTACTGATGTAGTACGTCTGTTTGTCTAGAGACAACTCCAGTCACTTCCATATACATACGTATGTGTGTTTACTAACTGTATTTATTAGTCCATACTGTATATAAAATATTTACAGTGAAAATATACTGGGTTTCAATGTATCTGGTCCTTATGCTATCTTGCTTTGCCAATTACACTCATGTAAATAGTTATTGTTAACGTCACTAGATGCTAGCTACACTGTCGTTTATTTCCCTAATTTAATTCATTTCAGCGTTCATGGAACTTAGATGTGTATAAAATTTAAGAGGCCATCCACACAAACATACACAATGGATCATATGGATCCTATTCTCATCATGTATCTTAGAAAAATAGGTTATGTGATCGTAACGAATACATTTACAGAAATAGTTCCCTTATATTACCTTTATCTTAAAGTTAGTTTTGAAGTATTTACATGGATTGGCAGGTGTTGTTTTCCAGCTCTTATCCTCTTTTTGAGCACTCGTCCTCTCCTCTTCCTGTCTCGTTCCCTCTCTCTTTCTCTCTCTCCGGAGTTTGTTTAGAGACAGAGATAGTGGGGAAGTATATTTAGACTACGTATATTCACACTGTCTGAACACTGAGCTCTGCAGAGAGAGAGAGCGAGAGAGAGAGAGAGAGAGAGAGAGAGAGAGTTAGATGAAGAGAGAGGAGAGTGGTAGAAAGAGAGAAATAGAAAAATAGAGAGGAATAGCTGAAGAGAGATAGGAGGGAGAAGAATGCTATGATAGAGATATTGAAAAGAAGAGGAATCAAGGACAGTGACTGGGTGAGAGTTGAAATAAAGAGTTGGAGGTTGATTTCATGGACAGTGAAGTACAGAGGAAGGACAGAAAATGGCGAGAGAGATGAGAGGGGGCATCTCTGTCTCTTTCCCTGGCTCGTTCTGTCACTGTCTCCAGTCTAATCTCCCAAAGATAACTATGACGGATCAAGAGAACGAGAGAGGGATGGGTGGGAATTCTTCCTTCTCTCCTCTAATTCTGTCTGTCCCTCTCTTTTCCTCTCTCTGTCTCTGTTTCTGTCTGTCTCTTTCTTTCAGTTTCTGTTGGTCTCTCACTCTGGTGAAAGATTGACAGCTGGTGAAGCTGGTTGAGAGAATGCAGAGAGTATGCAAAAAATGCAATCAAGGCAAAGGGTGGCTACTTTGAAGAATCTACAATATGAAATGTATTTAGATCTGGATAATGCTTTTTTGATTGCTACATGATTCCACCTGTGTTTTTTTCAGAGTTTTTGTGTCTTCACTTTTATTCTAAAATGTGGAAAATAGTAAAACTAAAGAAATACCTTGAATGAGTTGGTGTGTCCAAAACCTTGACCGTACCCTGTCTGGTACTGCAGATTTTCAGAATAGGAAGTATGTATTAATCTACTGAGAGGTTCTTTTCCTGTGATCTGCACGTCTCCCCCAGGGCCCCTAGGCCAGATGAATGGACGCTGAGCCCATTCCTGATATGGGGGGAGAATCTTCTCAGCAAACCCCCACTTTCATATAGACTGACAAAGTGGCTAACTTACTCCCACAGGCTCATCACAATACCCCCTGCATGACCACACATGCACACACATATAACATTCATAAGTGTGTATATACACACACATTATTGTGTGCATGCACACATTCCCTATTAACTCTTGGGGCCCTCAATCTCCCGACCACTTTGATCCACATCAAACAGATGAACGACAATAGAATCAGTCAGTTCACTCCCTCTCGTCCAGCTTGTCATCCAGCTGTCCATCTGTCCGCCTGTCTCTATTACACTCTTTCACTGTCTCTTAGAACCCCTCACTCATTCACTCCCTCCTCTGTCACTCTATCCTGTTTTTCACTCAGATTCTCAGAATCCTCTTCTCTAGTCATCTTCAGAATTCTCTAATTTCCTCATTTCTCTCAGCTAGACTTTCTCTCTCTCCTTCCTTTCACCCCTATGACCCTCTCTTTTTACCTTTCCCTCCTTGACTCCTTTCTTTTGCTTCTACTGTACCTCCTTATTTTCATTGCACTCTCCCCCATTTTCTTCATCTTTCCCTACTCTTACTCTATTTCTCTCCCCCTGCTTCTCTCCTTCCCTTCCTTTTTCAGTGTTCAGAATGCCAGTAGGGTTATATGTTCTGGATAGGGTTTCCTGGACACATGGAAAGGAGCTCAGCTGGATCTCCTTGTCCTTGCCAGGGTAGGGGAGGTTCCTTGAAAAATGTCGACCATCGCAGATTACAATTAAATGAAGAATAATATAATGAGTAACATAATTCTTTCTTCCTCAGAATGAGAAATATAATAAACTACCTATGCAGTGACATTTTTTACTTGCAACAAAAAACCCTGCAACAAACTGGTTACATCATATGACTAAAAACATAAATAATGCATTTGAGCTATTACAGGTGAAGCATGATGATTCCAGTTATCTGTGCAATGTAATACAGTGACTGTCAGAGTCTTGGATTTGACAGTTGGAGAATTGTTGCTAAAGAATTCCTGATTTGTTTCATTTAATCTAACTGGACGAAGTCAAGATAGACAGATGTGTTATTGTCCCCCTTCCCATTAGCACTACTGAATGTGAATTTCCAACTATCTGGGGATATATACACGCCTGAACACTTGAATGTACACTGCTCAAAAACATTAAGGGAACACTTAAATCACACATCGGGTCACGATGAAGGAAATGTATTAAAGATAACAATCTTTACTGCACAACAAAATGACGTAACATCGGTCAATGGAATCCAAAATCACCAACCGATTGAGGGCTGGATTCAAATTCAAAAATCAAAGTAAACAATTGAAATCACAGGCTGTTACAACTTGCATGAATTTTATCACGTCTACTCATAATGTGACTCAGTAGTGTGTATGGCCCCCACATGCCTGTATGCACTCCCGACAACGTCTGGGCATGCTCCTGATGTGACTGTAGATGGTGTCCTGGGGGATCTCCTCCCAGACCTGGATCAGGGCATCAGTGAGCTCCTGGACAGTCTGTGGCGCTACTTGGCGGTGTCGGATGCACCGATACATAACATCCTAGAGGTTCTCAATTGGATTCAGGTCTGGGGAACGTGAGGGCCAGTCAATGGCATCAATGCCTTCGTCATCCAGGAACTGCCTACACACTCTGGTCACATGAGGCTGGGTATTGTCCTGCAACAGGAGGAACCCAGGGCCCACTGCACCAGCGTAAGGTCTGACGATGGGCCTGAGGATTTCATCCTGGTACCTAATAGCAGTCAGGGTACCGTTGGCCAGAATGTTGAGGTCTGTGTGACCCTCCAAGGATATGCCTCCCCAGACCATCACTGACCCACCGACAAACCGCTTGTACTGGACAATGTTGCAGGCAACATAACGTTTACCACAGCATCTTCAGACTCACGATTCACCAAAAAGATTTGTTGAAAAAGAACTAATTGTTTGCAAACGACCCATCACTACAGTAGGGAGACCGGGCAGAGGCAAGAGACGGCAGGACTTGGAAAACCTGTCCACAACGACCATGATAGTGGTATTACCCTGTGAGGGGGAAGATCAGTAACAAAATCAATGGAAAGGGGAGACCATGGTCATGGTGGGATGGGCAAGGGCTGTAACTTCCTCATCGGTAGGTGCCTTGCTCAGGGTGCACACCAAGCAGTAAGACCGGTTAAAGAACATGGCCCAACTTGCCTGGCGAGGAGTCAGCCTCTTAGCTGCCCTCATGTACTCCAGATTAAGATGGTCAGTCCAGACAAGGAAAGGGTGTTTAGCCTCCTCAAGCCAGTGTCTCCATGCCGACAGGGCTCTAACCACAGCCAGCAACTCACAATCACCCACGTCGTATTTACGCTCCGCCGCGCTGAGCTTCTGTGAGAAGAACGCACAGGGGCGGAAAGGCCCGTTCTGCCTCCGCCGTCCACCGCAACTGGGACGGCCCAACCCTGAATCTACTAGCGCCTTACACTGGGCAGCCTGCGGAAACCTGGGAAACCAGACAGGAACAGTGTACTAAGTGAGATTGGAAGCTGTAGGTGAGCGAGCATGGGCTACCTGGGGTGATACGGAAGTGTCTTTCCTGCCGCCTTTGGACCCAGCAGAGCGTGAACGAGGTGCCACGGCAAAACGGCCTGGTCTCCTCTCGGAGGCTCTCCGCTCCAGACGCCCATGCCCTCTGCCCGGTAGCGTAGCCACCTCCAGGTCCACGGGGACGGCGGGGTCCCGATGTTGGGGTGGGACGGGCAGGCCCTTTCCCCCGGACGTCCTCGGGCAGCCAGCAGGTTGTGGAGACGTGTCGACACGCTAGCTCCCTCCGGACATCCTCCCGAAGACTGCAGCGGTCGTGGTCTAATTGGGACCGCTCGTTCCACCCAGACCCCGCTGCCAGGGTTTGGAATTCCAATGCGTAATCCTGCGCTGACCTCGTCCCCTGCCGTAGGTGGTATAGTCGTTCACCCGCCTCTCATCTGTCTGGTGGATGATCAAAGACCACCCGGGAACGGTGGATGAACTCGGGGTAATCACCCAGGCTGGGTCCCTCGAGGTTCCACACGGCGGTGGCCCATTCCAGGGCTTTTCTCGTGTGACGTGATCTTCTGGCTGGCTGTCGGCGCAGGATGGATGGACTGGAAGGCGAGGTCCACTTGCAGTAGGAAACCCTGGCAGCGAGCCGCCGTCCCACCATAATCCCGGGGGAGAGGGATATGTATCCCTCCAGTAGTGGGGAGTGCAGCCTGGGGTGGTGGCTGCACGACTGGTGCTGGCTCAGTTCTAGGCACTGCACCGCCTTTAGAACACTGTCCATATCGGCGCCTGGACCGGCCAGCATGGCTGAATGTTCCTTCACCTGTTCCACAACACCGGGCGCTCCTTGAGCTCCTTTTGGCTCCATGGTTTGGTGTGTGATTCTGTCAGGCGTAACGAAGGAGGAGCCAGAACAAAGAAATATCTTGAAGGAGTGTTTAGTGGTAACCTCACTGGCATGAGGTAAATAACTCGACCAACAGTAAAGGTTGCATACAAAATGAGGACGAGCGAACAACCTGATGTAGGTCCAGAGGAGACAATCACACACAAAGACAAGGGTGTATATATATGACGGGCCTGATGACTGGATGAGAATCAGGTGTGTGCAATAAACGAGACAGGAGTGCAGGATGGTATGATGAGCAGGGCGGTGGTGTCAGAAGGCCGGTGAACACTGAAGTCTGCCCGAAACGGGGGGGATCCCCTTCACAGAATTGTTTTATTACTGTGACGACAGATGGCGCAGTCGTCACAGTAATAAAACAATTCTGAAGAGCATGTAAAGCCGTCAAAATGCACTCCCACAAAGTTTTATATCACCACTGTTTATGAAGTTTTTAAAAAAAAAATCCCCAATGTAATCAGCTGTTTTTAAAACGGCAATTGTATTCAGAATTATATATATATTTTTAATAGAACATACTCCCTGTTACACGCAAACACACACAGACACACACGCAGTATGGACTATGAAGTAACTCCATGGATATGTGTTGTGTGTGTGTGTGTGTTTCAGTTGGGCTGGATACGCAGTGTGTTCTGATGTGTAGACCGGCCGGATATCGTTTCTACGTTCGCCAGGCGGACACAGTCCGAGATGGGACACCCTGCCTGAACAGGACCACCAATGACGTGTGTGTAGCTGGACGCTGTCTGGTGAGTGTGTTATGGTTTACACTCTGGCAAGTGTGTAATGCAGGATACTATCTGGTGAATATGTGTTGGTTTACACTCCGGCAAGTGTGTAATGCTGGATACTGTCTGGTGAGTGTGTTATGGCTTACACTCTCTGGTGAGTGTGTGTGGCTGGATGCAGTCTGGTGAGTGTGTGATGGTGGACACTCTCTGGTGAGTGTGTGTGGCTGGATGCGGTCTGGTGAGTGTGTGATGGTGGACACTGTCTGGTGAGTGTGTGTGGCTGGATGCGGTCTGGTGAGTGTGTGATGGTGGACACTGTCTGGCGAGTGTGTGTGGCTGGATGCGGTCTGGTGAGTGTGTGATGATGGACACAGGGACACTGTGCAGGAGGTAGGTGTGGATGTGTCAGCAGAAGACTTCCCCAGCCGTACTACAGAGAATGCAGGCCTGACAGAGCATCACCTGGGAAGATAACAATCGTCTGGTGGTGTTTCAAATCCAATGTGCTGGAGTACAGAGCCAAAACATAAAACTGGTGTCACCGTCCAAATACTTGTGGACTGCACTGTGTGTTAGAGGACCTGGATAAGTTGATAGAGACCTCTCTATAGAAATGCTAAAAGGCTATATAAAACTGTCAGAACAGTTATGAAAGTTATAAAGAGTTTTTAAATCTTATAGATTGTACATATTCCTTCTCCACAGTCCGGGCTTTGAGCCTCGTTTCAACCCCCATCCCTCTCTCAATATATCCCCCTGTATCTCTGATTTGGCATGATTATGGTTTGGAACAGTTACCAAAGCATTCTTACTCAAAGAAAAATAAACTCTGTCCGAGGATGTGAAATGTCAACAGCAGAAACGGTACAATAACCATTCTCTCTCTGCTTTTCTCGTTGCTTTCTCTCATCCACTCTCTCCCTCTTTCCTACCCCACACTGTCCCCGCCCCCCACCCTCCTTTCAATTTCCTGTCTCTCCATCCTCCCCTTTCTCTCCCAGAGTGAAGGCTGTGATGGGGTGTTGGGCTCCGGCTTGGTTAAAGACAAATGTGGTCAGTGTGGGGGGCGAGACCACTCCTGTCGGAAGGTGAGCGGAAGCTTCCAGAACACCAGCGTACCCCTTGGTTACCACACAATCCTGGACATTCCCCCTGGAGCAACTGCCATCAACATCACTGAGAGAAGTGCCAGCTCCAACTACCTGGGTAATGGCCTCTGGTGGACATTGTCTCTAAGACCACCACTAGTCCAGTCGCAAGGGACAAGGGATGTCATTTGAGCAGGGAATGTGTGTTTGTGCTGACATTGTTATGTTGATCTGGGAGTCTGGTGTAAATTCTTTGGCCAGCCAGACTAATTTCAAATAAAGCAGCTTTTGTTAGAGTACTTAGGGGCCAAGAGCAGAGACACAATGTGTCTGTCTAATGTCTGTTTGTTAATGAGACTAAAGAGTGTGTGTGTGTGTGTGTGTGTGTGTGTGTGTGTGCGCGCCTTAGTGCGTCTGTGTGTGTGTGTGAACATGGCAGTGTTTGCCTTTCGACTGTTTGTTAACGAGACTAAACAGTGTGTCTGTTCTGGTCAGTCTGCATACGTATGTTGTTGTCTGTGTGTGTGTCTGAGTCTGTGTTTGTCTTTTGGGGAAAACATACTAGTGTGAAGGATAAATTGAGTTGAAAAAAGAACACACCCTTACCCTAACCCTCTCTTTCCCTTCACCCATCGTCCTACCTGTCTCACATCTCTCCCTCTCTCCCCCCATCCCCGTCTTAGCCCTGCGTACAGGTACAGGTGTGTCAGTAGTAAATGGGCGCTGGGCCGTGGATCCTCCAGGAGAGTACCCTGCAGGGGGGACTACATTCACATACACCCGCCCCAGAGCTCTCTCTGACGGGCAGGAGGACAGAGGAGAGACCCTGACAGCTCCAGGACCAACCACTACACTACTTACGCTATATGTGAGTAGGACACACTTTAGACAGACTCTGCCAGCGGTGTCTTTGAAGGAGTAACGGTGTGTCTCTCAACCATATCAAATGCCTTGCATAAAACTGGCCTGTACTGGAGGGTGGCGAGAAAGAAGCCATTACTCAAAAATTACCTTCTGAAAGCATGAGAGTGACCCGGCTGTTACGTGGGAAAAGGTCTTGTAGTCAGCTGAGGTTTTTGGACCAAACTCAATGCTGTGTGTCTCCAACCTGACTCTGCCATGCTTCAACACAATGTATCCTCACAGTTAACTACGGTGGCAACGTCGTCTTGGGCAGCATCATTCAGGACAGGGCATTTTGTCAAATTGGAGTTGAGGAAAATAAAACTTCACTTTTCACTTACCAAAAGATGTAAAACTGATATTGCAGGGAATGGTGGCTCGAGTAAATATTAATGTGTTGGGCTTGAATACTTTCACAAGCAACCTATTTCTGTTTTATATCAGTTTTACGCCGTACAATAATTGATTTTGTTTAAAATAAAATATCAAACAGAATGATGGTTTGAATACTTTTGCAAGGCGCTGTGTCTCTCTGCTGGTATTTTTTTTAGATGTAACATTCATTGCTCTAGGCAATGCTCCCCCCTAGTAGACATGATCACCATAAAGACAGCGTGTGATACTCACAGTATCCTGGGTGAAACACTGCTGAACTGAGCCTGGGAAGTTAGCCTGGGAAGGTTGCCTGGCTCAATAAGACCAACTACAGCCCCAGGCTAAAATGTGATTAAAGAGATCGAGCAGGGCACTGTGGTGTCCGTTGCAGTGGTAGTGGGTAAAGATAGCAAAGTGTATCCCTGGAAAAAGCTCCCGCCTAATTTTTATGGGATCACCTGCATTAATAAAAGGATGAATGGGATATGAAAAGATAGCAGTTAGGAAGAAATGAAAATGGCAGATGAAACTTTGTTCTAGTTCACTCATGTGAACTAGCAGAATGAAGAGGATTACATCTAGGAAGTTTCTGTGAAGGGGATTACATTAAGAAATCCTCTGGAAGGTTTCTGTGAAGGGGATTACATTAAGAAATCCTCTGGAAGGTTTCTGTGAAGGGGATTACATTTAGACATCCTCTGGAAGGTTTCTGTGAAGGGGATTACATTTAGACATCCTCGGGAAGGTTTCTGTGAAGGGAATTACCTTTAGACATCCTTTGGAAGGTTTCTGTGAAGGGGATTACAATTAGACATCCTCTGCAAGGTTTCTGTGAAGGGGATTACAATTAGACACCCTCTGCAAGGTTTCTGTGAAGGGGATTACAATTAGACATCCTCTGCAAGGTTTCTGTGAAGGGGATTACAATTAGACATCCTCTGAAAGGTTTCTGTGAAGGGGATTACAATTAGACATCCTCTGCAAGGTTTCTGTGAAGGGGATTACATTTAGACATTCTCTGCAAGGTTTCTGTGAAGGTGATTACATTTAGACATTCTGTGGAAGGTTTCTGTGAAGCCCTCCCTCACAGTTCACCACCTTTTAACTCTAAATCTCCCTTTTTCTCCCTCATTCTCTCTCTTTCTCCAGATAATTTTCCATAAGCAGAACCCCGGCATAAATTATGAATTCTACATCCCAATAGAAAAGAAAGAGGAAAAGCCAAGAGAGGGAGAGAGACCGAGAGAAGTTCAGAGGCCCAGAGAGAGAGCAGTCATGAAGGAACACCTGAGAGACGGAGGGAGGGCGTCCCTAAGAGACACCGGTGAGGCTGACATTCCTCTTTCCTCCTCTGCTCTTGGCTCATAGGACAGCTCTTAGGACTGCTTATAGGACTGCTTATAGGACCGTTCATAGGACAGCTCTTAGGACTGCTTATAGGACCGTTCATAGGACAGCTCTTAGGACTGCTTATAGGACAGTTCATAGGACAGCTCTTAGGACTGCTTAT